>VZTT01034705.1:4589-20224 GCA_013400855.1 Buphagus erythrorhynchus | reverse complement strand
AAAAAAAAAAAAAGTTCCATTTAAAAGTCCTTATTTGGCTTTGAGAATCCTTGCCAAATAAAACCAGATAATGAGTGACTTGAAATACAATTTATTTCCACACTGTAGATTTAATGAAACCCTACATCGAAGTAAGAGTAGAGTTTGTGGCTTGTAAGAAAGCTGAGAGAAGGCAGTTTTCCTCCTCAACGAGAGTTTAGTAATAAAGTTCAGCATCAGGATCAGGTGCTGCCATAGGAACCTCCTTGAGGCCAGGAAGTTCAGTGAGAGGAAGTCAATTCTGAGAAAAGGACTAAACGCCAGAGGTAACAATAAGAAAGAGGTGGAAATATGATGCCTTGTTATCCCTGCAGGAACCTATTGCTTCAATTTCCTTTTTCATTGTGAATAGGATAAATATACCAGGAATTTCTCATTTTCTGTTTGTGCTGCAGGCTCTTCTGAAGTTGTTTTACTATAGTCACAGCACCAAGAAACACCAGATGCACTTTGAGAGACCTGTCAGTCTATTACTAATGGAACATTGTCAACTAAGATTTCTATACAAATATAGCTGGTATTGGAAGTTGAAAATGAAAATGAAAAAAGATGCCTTGCCTAAAAATGTCCTCCAAGCCACTAGTTAATAACACAAGCACTGCTTTCTTCATGAAAATGTCATATCTCTTGAACTTCACAGCTTACATTGCCCAGCTAGACCTCACTCTGGTATGCACATGATCATGTACATCCTCACAGGAGGTGAAAAAACATTTCTTAAAAATTAAGGTCTGAAACTGATGAGGGAATCTATTCTCTGATGTCATGCTGCCAGTTCTTCTCTTGTGAGGAAGAAGTTGCACCACTTCAAATTTACATCCTAGACTACCAAAGCATCTGACCAAGTACACCAGACCAGCTAGAAAACAAACAAGGAGAAGGGAGAAACAAACAAGGACTGAAGGGGAAAAATTCACTAACAAAGGGCAAATGTGATCCTGGAATGATGGGCTCCAGAACAAGCCATGCTTGCCAATTCTGAGCCAAAAAGACCCTTCCTGTGAGCAAGTGCTTTGACACTGACACCACAAAGATCAAGACTCGTGTGCTGGCTGCTGCTTTACAGACTGACTGTTCCTCGCTCCCCGCTCCCTGATATAAATGAGCTTCTGGCAGACACGTGGAAGGATTTTAGTCCTTTCAGATGAGAATTAGATCAGAATGGATCCAAACTGTTTCTTCAGAAGTGCTGCTTATTTCCATAACTATCCCAGCTACCAGTGATAAACTGACAATGGATAATGAATGGGAAATATCTCCTCACTATTGTTTCAACTTCTCCCTTGAAAGATTCAGGTGGAGTAGGGCAGCCTTGTAGGTGTTGTTTTTCTAAGTTGGCAGGAGTAAGATTTATATATCTATAAACACTTTGGAAACATCTTACATTAGAAATTGTGACAGAATTTTTCTAGCAGCTAGGAAAAGCTGCATGTTTCTCAGACTAGGACCCTGAGTCAGAGGAAGAGTTTAAAGTCAATGTTTATGTATAACCTTCAGGAAATACTACTGTTCCAAATTAACCTACTGGTCAAGCTTGAAGGAAAGGGGGAAGTTTCCCTAGGAATATGAATCACAAAAAATACATTTCTTCAGTGCACAAACAGAAACTGGATAGATATCAAGACTTTCAGAGCTACGTGGTGAGACTAGACATGTTTTTTTGACTCATGCCAAAGGGATTCTAAACGTATTTTAATATCACAGTTCTGTTCAAAAAGTTTGTTGTTGGATTTTGCCACACAATAAAGAACAAAAGCTAGAGTATTTTCCAGGAATTTTTTATGGCTTCAAATTCTTGCTAGTGTTTAGAATGACTGCTTGGGGGAAAGAAACCAAACAGAAAAGGGGAATAAACAACCATTAACCAGAAAAGGAGAATACCCAGCAATTCTGTTTTTGTGCAGAGGGAGGTCTTCAAGTGAAATGGACTCCTCATTCCTGAAAGATATGAGACCATAATTCTGAAATTGTTTTCATGAAAGAGAGCTAAAATTGCCTTCTCCTGAGGGACTGGGCATGATCTTCCAGCTCAGCTATAATGCCAGCCAAGGAGCTGTATTTCTCCTCTTTGGAAGCAAGAGAAAACACATTGTAACTTCCCCCAGACTTGGCAGATGATAATAAGTAGATTTCTTCAATCCTGAGCAGTTCAAATGGAAAAGAATGAGAAGAAAAAAACCTTCAGCCCCCCAACTTGATTCAGAAGACTGGGCAGCATAATGCCTATTCCCCTCCACAACACTATCCTTTCCTTGGACCAAGAAATGAGAAAGTAAAAGACTCACAGGATCAGCATCAAGCATCTGTTTTACCAGGGAATCCTCTTGCTCAGAAGCAATCTTCAACTCTCAGAAGCATCTTCCAGGTTGAATATGTAGGCATAAACTCTTGGTCCCACTGCCCTGGGACACTGACATGATCAAGTCCAGAGCCTCTACCTCCCATTTGGCCAAGGGAAAACAGCACAAAGTAGTTTTTCTTCCTACGGCAGTCAGGATCACAACCTGTAGCTGCTTAGAAAATCCCAGTTGTATAAAGGTTCTTTGTCTGACAGAAGGCTGGATTTTTGAAGAAAAATAGTGCATTTCAGTCATGAACTATCTTGGCTATCAGCAAGAATTTGCTGTTGGGGTTTGAAAGATGCCAGAAAGCATATGTGCCATGCATGAATCCTGATTGTTACCAACTTAACTGTTCCTGACAGCCCTGATAGTTACAGCATTCCTGCATTTAAATCTGATAGGCAAAAGGGCAAAACCTTCGTTCTTCAACAGTAGATAACATAGAAAATGTTATCTAATAGCATCATTCATCTATGAGCAATGCTCTGAAACACAAATTGTTTCAGTTGTTTTCCATTTCCAAGAGATGGCACATCTGCAATATCATGACGTGTTGGTGATCCCCCCTCCTCAATCCATTCCAACATTCCTCCCTAAGCAGCAACACTTTTCAGTTTGGGAAGATATATACTAAAGGCTGGCCAAATGTTCCCCAATGTCATAAATAGTCCCTGCATGCAATCCAGAAGATTTACAAGTCCAGTCATATAATACCCTCTTTTAAGCTTCAATTCATTCTGACACAGAAACCCCTGTTTGCGTAATAGTTAGTCAAAACATTATCTTTTAATTGAAAAAAAAGATAATTTTTTCTGTTTAAAAAAAATGTTTAATTAAAAAGGAACCTCCTTTGGTCAGCTCTGGCAGCAGTTCTTCTTATGCAAGCCAGAAGTACCTCTCAGCTGGAGAAGCAGCATCTCAAGCAAAAAGACAAAAGCTCTTGGCATGAAATTCATTCAGTCCAGTGTCTGCTCCCCTAGTCTCTCACACCCCTGCTTAGGATCTCACATTCACAGCCCCTTGGTTTCTCTGCAGGGGAAGATGTGCTCCAGTGCTGTGCTGCACCTGAGATCTCGTGTCTCTGAACATATCCCCAGATCAATAACTTGGTAGCTGAGATAAAAGAGAGAGGAAAAAACCCAAAGTTTGCTTTCCACAGCTCAATCCTTTCAAAAAGTGTTGAATATTGCAGATTCTCAGGTCTCACTTGCTGTTCTACTGTGTCTGATTAGAGGCAGATCATGTGCCCCTTTGCCCAGTTACCAGGGCACATGGGCTGTCTCTTTATCAGTGTCCAGAGGAGAGGCGATCCAACACATCCCATATTTCTTTCAAAGAGCTGACATAAGGAGCCAAAGCTCATCAGCCCAAATTAGCTTTCAGCTTGCATGCAGCAAGCCATCAGACTGCAAGTGATTCCTCCTCTGAGGCTCTGTCCCTCAGGAAGAACTGGAATACAGGAAAACTTGCCCTCCATGGAGCAGGACCAGGTTAAGGAGCATTTACACAAACTGAACCTACACAAGCCTATGGCCTCTGATCCAGCACAACCATGAGTGCCAAGTGAGTTGAGCAGATGTTACCAAGAGGTCATGCTCTATTTTTGAAATGCCATGCTGATCAGGGTAGGTTCCCAAGGACTGAAAGAAACTCACACTGATTTCCCACTTCCTTTCTTCGTTTGTTTTTAAAGAGTTCTAAAGTAAAGCTAAAATAAAGTTATTATTTCACAAAAGATAATACAGCTTTACTGTGTGATTTTATTTATATAGACTTACCCACATACAAATATCTCACACATATATCTCCCAGGGAGGATATCTTCACCTGATAGCCATTTTTAAGCATCCATTCTGCTCGTCCATTGCTTCTGTGTAAGAAAGTCTTTCAAAAGAGCCAGAAGGGCTTTGAGCCCTCCCTGAGGGCTAAGAGCACTCCTTGAAGGGTTGGCACTGATCTGAAACAAAGGTAAATATCTTTCACTTTACAGAAAACAGATGAATAGAAAAATGTGCTCAGGCAACTAAGATATTTCTGCACTCTCAACTAAAATCCCTGTGCAATGCAGTGAGCACTTATTTTGGTTGGAAGGTCACTACCTGCCCCATTCCACAAAACCTTAAGGTTTGGCATTGCCTGGTTTTTATAGAAACAGTCCTAATTTCTGGTTGTTCAATGTGGATTTCACCCACAGGGTGACAAAACGTGGCCAGTTCTAGTTTGCTCTTCCTGATAGATACTTCTGTGGACCATTTTTAAGAGTGTCACATGAGGGAGATTGTATGGTCCCCTTATGGCACAATGTTGGTGTTCTAAAAGGCTCAAAAATATGTTACTGTTAGAAAGTTTGTCCTAATTCTTCCTGATCTATCCAAGATGGCTACCCAAAATAAATTATCCCCTTCTTTGTGACAGCCTTGAATAACAGATAAAATGCTGTTATATTCCCCTCCTACTTCTTCCTCCTCTGAGCTAAACTCCTTTTCCAATATTTTTCATGCTTTCCTTTTAGGTAGTATTTTCTTTAGGCTCCCAACCCATTGTTTTTCTACACTCCAGACTTCATCCTTCAGTCTGCAGCCTCAAAGTTGTTGCCATGACCTCCACAACCCACAGGCACATATCTGTGGCTCCTTAACCAGGCACAAATCTGGAAGAAGTTCCTCTCGCTTTTTTATTCTGTTTATAAAAACTGGAATCCCGCTGCTGACACTGGTGGTTTTGGAAATGGGTAGTTTTATAGATTTTCCATTCTTGCATCAGCAGTTTTTTCCCTCTGTTTAACAGAGATCATTAGAAACACAGTGAGTTATAAATGTTAGTACCTCATGCCCTGATCACATTGCCATCCCTTCCAGCAGTTACTCTGCTGACAGACAATCACTCCACAGAGCTCAGAGAACAGACAGAATAGAATCCTATGGCCCCACCAAACAAGCACTTTTTCTCTGAACAGCAAGGGTTTGTGTTTTAGGCTTTGGTTTGGTTTGTTTAAAAACCCTGTCTATATGGGCAATTAACTCACTGGCCCAGCTCAGTGGTCCACAACCTCAAACCAGCAGATCATAAAGGGTAGTTCTCTTTAGAAGCTTCATTTTTTGGCATTTTGACCACAAAAAAGTGATGGTAGACATAAAATAGTGGAGTGCAGTGACAAGCAAATTCCTTCTTCTTGTAGGAATTATTTTCTACACCTTTGATACTCATTGTGCCTTTTCTCATCCTGCTACACACTTTTGGGGATGCAGAGGCCACAGATAATACCAATATTTGTGGAACTTTCTATCTGTAGCTGAGTAACAACTGCTCTCACACAAAGTCCATCAGCCTTTCAAATTACTTTGCTCTACACTAAATAATTAAGACACTCAGTTTTCTCCCTCAAGCCCTTTACTTA
This sequence comes from Buphagus erythrorhynchus, assembly GCA_013400855.1. Taxonomy (NCBI): domain Eukaryota; kingdom Metazoa; phylum Chordata; class Aves; order Passeriformes; family Sturnidae; genus Buphagus; species Buphagus erythrorhynchus. The sequence continues at coordinate 14,446 of VZTT01034705.1, read as the reverse complement.
AGTAGTCAAGAATTACTTTGTCCAACTTTTCAAAAGGACAGGCACAATACTTTCACCTAACTGCATCATTTCTGCATTTGTCATTGTCCTCGTCTGTTTCTCTTAGCTGTCCCTTACTCTACCTTCTTGCACACCAAATATATTTTGCATTATTTTTTCCAGTTGGCACTCTTTTGTACTTTAAAGCCAGGTTTGAAGATTACACATCTTTTTAGCCTTTCTCCTCATATTCCTCTGTAAACATTTTTATTGCCTGTAGTATCTTGACATTAGACAACTCACATGATGTCCCAGGAAAAAAATTATAAAGAACTCTCCTTCCATGACCTTCCACTAGGACAGCTGTGACAGAGCCCCCAGATCATGTTCATGGCATCAGGCTTACTCATTTGCTGCCTGAAGAATCCTTTCTGTATGGAGTCTAATTCCCTGTGACTTAAAGGAACATTTCTTATGTCTCATATGATATTTCTTTAAGCCCTGAGGTCTTGAAGGATGCTTAGAAATCTGCTTCAAGGTTTTTCTCATAAGTGAGAGTTTCTGGAGTTCTGAGAGGCTCTTGAAACTTCAGTGATTCTAGGTGTGATGCCATAAACATGCAGGTGCACAAACATTACAGGGTGCTAAAGGAACCTAGCATAGACCTACATGAAACCATGTAAAACATTTGGAGCAAAATTAGTGCCACCTGGATTGTATCTTCTCCCAGGAATTTCCACAGGATGCTCTCAGGCACATGATGTGATTCTTGGGGCTGTCTTGTGCAGGGCCAGGAGTTGGACTTTGATGATCCTTGTGGGTGTCTTCCATCTCAGAACATGCTGTGATATCCATTCCCTGAAGAATTACTTCCCCAATTTTGGGGGAAGAGGAGGATGGTGAGGCAAAGAAGGGAGTAGCTTAACTTTGAGTTTTGATGTCTTTGACCACTTCAGCTAACTTTGTTAAGTGGTTTCTGTTCATACTCTGCCTTGCAGGCTGGTTTATCTCCCAGAATAAATTATTTGCCACTCCCTAATCTAAAGGAAAAATACTGTTTATAGAACATCCTTGCAGCATCCTGAACCTGTCTGAGGCCGTACACACCCTACATGTGGCAGTGAAAGTCTTTGAAACCCTCTGATGGTGGTTGAACCATCTTTTACTTTCAGTTGACTCCCTATCGTCTGGTTTGGAGCTCTGAGAAAACCTGCCCAAGTGTGCAAGTGTTTGGACACAGCTGTTCACATTTCCTGCTCTCACACAACACATCTTTCCTCCCTGTGTAGGAAAAGGTTAGTACACATTGCTCTAAAAAGTGACGTTATCCTTTCACCATATGACTGACTATTAGTGAAAAACTGAAGATGAGCTGCAGAAAAATGTCAAATCCAGTTTTCTATTACCACATGGGAATAAAACCACTCTTCCTGGTGTTTAAATTTCTCTTCATATGTACTTGTCTGAACTGAACTTATATTTACCATTCACAAAAAGCCAGTAGGAAACTCACAGCTGAGATGTGTTTAATACCTAAGAAACACTTTTTTGTTTCAGGTCAAATTACAACCTGTTTATAAGTTGCTAAAATAATGAGGAACAAATCCATCTCCTGTACCTTCATTAATCACATCTCAACTTCTCAAACAAATATGTGAAGACCTAGAGAAATAATTTTCTAAGCTGTCACATGCAACGATACAATAAAAATACCTCTATGCAAAAGCACTGCAAGAATAATAAATTATATTGGCCCTTCTACCAACCTCAGCAGCATTAAACTCATGCAGTGTAGCTCCAGAGAATCATTTAGTCTTTTTATAGATCATGAGATTTTACGAGAGTAAATTCCAAATTTCCATTCTTTGCCTAATGTTTTGAGAGACTAAGAAGTGATGCCTTCAAGCTTTTAGCTCAATGGATAGTAGCCTACTGTGAATCTACAGTTTTCCTGTAATTCCCTGGGTCCCAGAACTGGCATTCCAACCATGACAATGAGGCAACATGGAACAAACAATTCACGAATGGAGAAGATCAGTAGGATGAATATCTGTTCAAAGCTCTGTAACTTCTATAACTACATCACAGATACAACACCTCTCATGATGCATCAGCAAATGTCCTGGGACACCTTTACAGCAGGAGCACCGCCAGATCTGCCACCAGGCAGGTGACAGAGGACAAGGACAGGTGAGTAGGAGCACTCCAGGGCAGGGACACCACACAGCTCGGGGTGCCACTTGTCTGCAAGCCTTACTTGTGCACACCCAAGAAGCTCTGGCAGCCAGAGCCCGGCCTGAATCCGGCTGTGTTTGAACATCCCACCCCTCCTAAGTCCCGGTGTGTCTTAGGTTGCAATACAGGATGTGACCAATAGCATGTATTCTATCACATTCTGTTGAAACCAGGTGAGTCAGTCATCTTTATCTTTTCCACAACCCATCCCTCCTCCAGGAAGATATCTTCTGTTAATGGGCCATTGAGTCCCACTGCATGACTGAAAAAGTTACGTCATCCCACTGGGAGATGCTCCAGCCAGGAGAAGGAGCCAAGCATTTCCTACCTAGATAAAATCTGAGATTTGGAACTCCAAAGCAGCCTTCTTCCACTGGATTCCAGAGGAAAACCAGAGCTTTCTACATCATCACTGGATCTTTGGAGGAAAACTGCATCCTTCTACAGGAGCACTGCTTCAACTGAACCACATCTGTCACTCCAGGAGGATGCAGCCACCATTTAATGGGACTGCTACCAACACCCTGACTGACGGGCTGTCAGGCTGTATTCTGACTCTGTCAGCATTTTGGGCTTGTTCTTTGTAATACTGTATTTCTATTTTAATTTTTCCTAGTAAAGAACTGTTATTCTTATGCCCATATGTTTGCCTGAGAGCCCCCTGATTTCAAAATTATAATAATTTGGAGGGAGGGGCCCCCGGGTGCCCTAGGTGTGACACACAATGTGACACACACAGCGCAGAGCTGTAGCTGCTCCTTTCTCGCTGGGAAAATCTCCACCCCAACTCCACAGCAGCAGGGTAAAAAAAAAAACCCCAAACCAAAATCCAAACCAAACCCTTTATCTCCACCATAAAATCTGGTGTATTCTCACCAGTTAAAAGCCCACCCCTCAAAATCTACCTCTGCATAGAGAAGGTGAAGGGGCAGCCTATCTGAGTAACCAAAGCAGCTCTAGAGCAAACTTCATTCAGTCTTAGGCTGTACCTGTTGCCACACTGGGCTCTGGGGCTCATGTCACATCAAGGCCAGCGCAGAGGAACCAGGGTTGCTCCACGGTCTCTGCAGGGACCCAGGTCTCCACAAGCACCCAGGACTACTGGACACAACCTCTTCTATCCCTCCCAGGTGCCATAGGAGGCCACCGAGCCAAATACAAGAAAGCTGTAAAAGTAGTGCACATCCACACCCACATCTGGCAAAAAAACACAGATGGGTTTGTCACACTTTCAGCACAAGCTCAACCTAAAATGTCTCCGAAAATAGGAACTGCCCCCAAAAGAGCAGCACATAGTGCTGAAGCAGAGGGTGGAGGGTGGCATGTCAGCAACACCACCAACCACACAACATCATTTCTGAGTGTCCTCTAAGCCACGACACACAGGTACTAAATTGAAATTCTTGCTCCTAAATAGTCATATTTTATCATTTTCCAAAAAGTTAAAAAGAAAAAAAACCTCCAATAAAAAAGGACCTCTACTTAAAACCATTGTTACACTGATTTTTGTACAAAAAAAAAAAAAACAAAACAGTAATTATTTTCCTTAAAGTTCACATTTTATTCCCATCAAAATATGATAATGAAACAGTGGGGAATGCAAATCAAAACCTTCTTGCCATTTCAAAATTTTCCTTTCATTGAGATACGCCTTTATTTTGATTTATTCCAGTTCTGCAAATCAAAAAGTCACATAGACTGTTGATGTTACAAGCAAAATTATGGCATAAGTATACAATTCCCAATATAAGCACATCTCCCAGAAAACTTAAATCTCGTTTTCAAAAATTTGAAGCATTTAATTTCATTTCCTACCTGAAAACTGTTCTGACTTTAACAACAAACCTCCAAAATATCACCAGTCTCTGAATTCATAGAATAGGAGGCAAAGTAACAATATGTACTGAAACATTCCCTTCCCTCCCAAAAAGTAACACTTTTAAAGAAAGTGAGTTTCTTAGGAAGCAGTATAACCTTATTGTCATTTTTGGCCTGAAAAATTAGTAGTCAGAGAATCTGAATTGATTTGCACTGTTGATTAAAGTGAAGCAATACTTTGATGGAATGCAAAGAGAGAATATCAGAATTACTGAAAGTCATTACCTCCCCCGGTTTTTAAACTGCCCCTTCACATTTTGAAGCTCTACCCAAAAACTTCCTGCCTCAGATTTCTGTCTGGGCCACAATACAAATACTTCTCCTTCTGTAATTTTTAGGTTTGTTCTGCCAGTTTCATTTTGCTTTTACAGAAGACAGTTTTCAGGAGCAGCAATTTTAGAGAGTGACTATCCATCAAAGTCTTCTGACCTCCAGCCTAATATTATTTAAAGCAGTATAAAGGATAATACAGATTTAATCTCAAAAAAAAAAAAAACAAACCAACAAACAAACCAAAAAAACAAAACCAAAAAACCAAAAACCAACAAACAAACAAACAAAACAACAACAAAAATATTTCAGAAAGCTCTCTATTATAGGACACAAGTCTCATGTATACAAGTGGACTAGTTTCTGAAAAGCTCTATCAGCACATTCCTTGGGTTTTGCCAGAAACAAAGGCTAAGGCTTTTACTCTTACCTCCTTTTCCCATGAAAGATGAGGGATGATGGTTATATCTTTCCTTCTTCCATTCTGCCAATGAACTGAGAACAGGCAATTTCAAATAGTAAACTTATACAACTTTTCAGATACCATTTTCCACCCTCAAGTTCTCTTGACAACAGGTGCAACAACTGCTCAGACTTCTCACTTACCCTATCACTTTGTCCTAGCTCCAGTATCAGGACAGAATAAATTTAATTTGGGTTAAGTATTTATTTGGATTTTTTTCCCCCCTCTGACCATTTTGAGTTGCCTAGTGACTGTCCTACTTGCAGATGGAGTAGAGTTCATTTTTTCTTAGTGGCTCTGTTTTAGATTTAGAATGAGAATATGGACTTGAGGATTTTTGTCCTTGCTCCTAAAGAAATAGAGCAAACTTCAATTAATTTCATAGACACAGACACTCTATTATGATTTCCCATGTCAAGCAACAGTAGTGTGTCAAACAGTTGGTTTAGTACTATTGACATGTAATAGAAAGATTTTGAAATGAAGACATTGACTTTTTTCTCCTCAGTCAAGAGCTAGTGCTGTCAGTGCTGTCATTTCTCATTTCTGTGTCTTTGGAAACGCTGCACTCATCAATGCATCCATCATACAGGTGGATCCATCATACTGCATAAGGAACACTAGACCTGACTGTACAATGATAAGCAGCCACACATGACTAAACACTCCTGACAGGAATAATCACCTGTTTAACAAACTCACCTGTCTAGAGCAGCATACAGGATTTTTACTAGGATAGTTGATGCAGGGCATTCATAATGAGCAGAACCAACTATACTCACAGCAGACAATTCTATTTGGTAAACTGCCCTGATTAAGGATGTGGAGAACACAGTCCTCATTTCATTTACGACCAAAATGTTGGAATTTAGCAACTTGTTTTTAGTTGCTAAGTTCCTTCTAAACTGTATTTGCAAGCAGGAGTTTCTGGACTGCTGTCTCATCTGCCCCGAGGATGCTAATGCAGGTGTGTTGGTCTCACAGCTCACTCTGGGATTGCTCATGTGATCAGCCAAAGAGCAGGTGCTTGACCTCTTGTTTCCATACTCTTTCTCCAGAGCTGCCTGCCTCTGCTGGGATTCCACAAGGCTGGAACCTTCCTGTCATGCTCTCCTCACTCTCTCTGAGATACAGAGCACTGACAGATCAGGCAGAGCATCAACTCACAGAAAGGATGTTAGTTTTGAACCAAGACACCTAAATGCACAAGTTTTCATTGTAAAGATTTCATTCAGGGGAAAAAAAATGCCACAAAGCTGTTCCTTCACAACTGCTTTTCATTTCCACCAATACATTCTTGTTAGTCTAGTGTAGGAGGCATACCACTGTGCAAAGACCTCCACTGAAAGGGATTAAAACATCCTATTTTTAATTGACTTTTCTCCATGCTAAGGAAATGGTTTTCATGGCAACCTTCATCAATGTCAAGTTTCACACACTCAGAAATTACATTGTAAAATGCTGAAAATACCTATCAAGCCTTCTTGGAGAAATTCTAGCCCATAGCTGGTTATATAAAAGACTGAACAAAAGTGAACTTTTCTCAGGAGTTATGTTCAACACCCACACATATTTGCTGAACTCTGGCTTGCAGAGTTCTAAAAAAGTCTTATCTGGTAGGAAAAAATGTAGTGACAAGCAACAATAAATTATTCCCTATCTCCTTGCAATCTTTTATAGATCCATTATTGAAAAAATTCTAGATATTACTCTAAAAGTATACATACTTCCAAGTGGCATTTCAATAAGTTAATGAAATACTCTGCTCTAATTTGCATCTATAACAGAACAAATTTAATACTGTTTTTAGTACATCTGAGGATACAGTTCATCCAGAATGCTTAGTACCCATGTGACCTACAGATGAAGAGAGTGGATTTGAAAAGCATCCAGAAAGTGAACATGGACCTCTAAGGCAGTGATCTGGAGAATAAAAGCTGTGATCCTTGAGGACAGATGTTAAAATGAAAAACAGTATTAGCTGTGATTCCTGAGTCTTGTCCTCTTAACCTGACCGATGTGTTCAATCAGTTCTGTCACAGCAGGAAAACTTTCTGGCACAGTCTTCTCTCGTAGGCCTCCCACTGTTCCTCCCAAGCAGAGCCAGAAGTGCTTTGAACTGCCACTGCCCTTTCCTCTCTCTGGCAGCTCCCTCCAGCTGCCCATGGCATCACAATCAGGAGGGATCTTCATAGAGGGTTTTTTTGGTTGTTTGTTGGGGAGGTTAGTTTGTTGGTCCATTTTTTAAACCTCTCTCACAGCTGCAGAACTCTTGGTACAAGCGAATCATGTTTTCAAGTATTTCCCCAACATCGTGAGAGCTACCAGTGCATATTACAAAAATCTGATATTTTCAAAGCATTTCCTTGGTTCAAGAGCTTAGGGTTAACTGCCACTCACTAGACCTAAATGCACCTAATACCACCCTGGTGTCAGCAACTACAAGATGTGGAGCCCATGTCCTGAGCACACTTCTGTCCCTCCTTCTGGCATGCCCCAAACAACAGAATCTGCACTGGGAAGTGGGGAAAGCCGGGTCTATCACTGATGCTTTCTTCACAAGGATAGCAAGAAATATGTTATCTGTGAATTTCAGAAAGTATTTCTGTTCTTGGTCAGAGGAGGTTCTTACTTCCTCTACAGACTCCTCAATATACAGAAATACCTCCTTCATCCTAGGGCTTCAAAGTACCTGGGGATCATGAAACAGCTGTTTAAAGATCGTCACTAAGTTATTTCCCTCAGTAAGTAAAAATCTCTAGTTAAGAGTCTTGTTTTCTTGTTTCTTTTTTTTTTAAGCAGAATTTTCATCATCCTGGAGGAAACAGGGTAAGGAACTATGCCACAATAATCAGGAGGAGAGCAACACATCTATTCTAACTTACAAAGAGGAAAATCCAGAGGAATAACACTTGCAAGCATCAGCTGAATTGATTTATACACTGCTATAGCCTATAAGCAACAATTTTTAAACTGTGTTCATTTTTCCACTTCTTCAGCTACCAGTAAGCAATTAGCAGAACTCATTAACCAAGTGACATTTTACAAATTAATGATTTACTCCTGTAAACTAGAAATGTGTAGCAAATAAATCTTGAGTTAAATAGGATCAGGAAACACTCAGTGTTTAATTTTTAAACTGTATTCAAGGTTTTAAAAACAGAAGTGTTGAAAAAATTACCTTCCATTCCAGCCCAGCTTTGACTCTATAAAAGTCATTTTTTCCATGAAATTGTTCAAGGGTAATTTTGAAAAACAGCAAACATTAAGATTTTAAGGGACTGAAGAAAAGGCAATGTACATAAGAAGAAAGACTGAAATTCCTTTAGTGGATTTCCATTACTGCAGACATCTTTATATTTTAGTACACTCAGAAATAAACCCTTATCACACTGGAGCAAGAGTGTAATAAGTGAAAAACATCCAAGAGTCTCTACTGTATTCATTGCAATTCAGCAACCTGACTTCTGATACTCCTGGGCTGGGTGACACTTTTGGTGTAGACAGTTCTGTGTCACAGTAGATTCTGAATTACAAGACAATCTTTAATATTAAAAGTTCTGCCCCCATTAATCTGACTGCACCACATGATTGCATTCTCCAGGCAGTCTCACAGGCAGGGTGACGTTTTTTCAGTAAGGCAGCTGTGCTTACACTTTACAGCTGAAGAATAACGAAGATGTTGATTCTGTGGTTTAGTCAGAGGAGGGAAATTTTTTTAGATCAGAAGAAAGCTTTGGTATATTACCAAGATTCTTTACATTGTGTGGTTATTGTGACCTTGGGTTTAAATAATGAAAACTAACCTTTTTGTTTTTTTCATGATTCTGTTTATACACTATCCTCCTTTCCAAGGCATAGGCATTTTCCAGTCACTCTAGCACTTTGACAGAATTTTTCCCACAACTTCATTATATTATCTTTTCATCTTAACAAACATGCTATACATGTATGTATCTGTGTTACATAGGGAAGGAAATTTGGTAACAGCTCAAAATACAACCTTATGCAGTGGGACCCACACTGGCCATGGGTACCAAGTATTATTTCTGCTGAAATTCACTATGTCAGTGAATCCAAACACCAAATTCTTCTATTTTTATCTTGGAACTTTATGCATTTCTTTGGAGCAGCACACAATTTGAGTGACTGCCAAAGAACAATTATTTTGAACCTCTCTATTCTGTTACTGGACTTGGCAAAATCCTATCACAAAAATGAAATTAAAGTGCAGCCGAGTTTATGCTTCAAGAAACAGTAGAACTTCCTAATACTAAGAACTTTTTCAAAAACATCATGCAATTGTAGTTAATAGCTTAGGTACTTTCCCTGTCCAGAGGGAAGAAATACAACTCTAGAAGGAGTACAAAGTTATTTAGTAAACACAACTAAAGCTTTTTGGGGCAGAAAGCTGATGTTTCAAGGCACAGATCCCTAGAACACTCGTATCTGAACAAAAACTAGTTACTGTCAAAACTGGAAATTAATTCACGCTTATTTCCTTTGTTAGCTTCAAGTCCTGGATCCTGAGAGTCAGTAATAATTACCAATGACCTATGACATGAGGGATAATAAGTCCTTTCTGTGTAAGGACTCAGTGGGAGAGTAACAGATCTCCAAATCTTCTGTTGAGAAGTTTCTAGATACAGAACTGACCTCTCCTTACATTACTTTCCCCCCTGCTATTTTTACCTGAATCTTTGAATGATACCAAAAGGATGTTAGTAGCTGCTGAATCTGTCCTCAATCAAGTATCAAGTTCTTGACAGAGATAATAGTAAGTTCATTTTCCCTCCCTATAATGGTCTGTATCTTTAAAGCCTTTGTAGTGGGTACATCTTACAGTTATTGCAATTTATCCATAACCTTCCCAGTGCATGTCTATGGTGCTTTTCCCAAAAACTACCAACATTTTTGGGCATCACAGCCAGTGTTTGATTTTGCTTTTGATTTTTTTACATACTCCCTATGTCATTTATCACTGTAAAAAAACAGGATGAAAAAACATTTTGAGTGAAATTTTTAGAAGTGG
>VZTT01034673.1:0-27092 GCA_013400855.1 Buphagus erythrorhynchus | reverse complement strand
CTTTAATGTCCCTTCCAGCCCAGTGTCCCCTTCTGTGGTTCTGTAATTAAAACATCCAAGTTTCACTGTGAAGTAGGAAGAAGAAACTTGCTGGATCTCATAACTGCAGTCCTGGGCTTGATGTCACTGCTGAGGAGGCAATTCCTCATGTAGCAGCTCAGTCATGCACAGGTACCTCCACAGCCTGGACAGCCCCAGCCAAGGGAGAGCTATTAATGGACATACTGGGAGAGCACAGACAAGCACCACTCACTCACCTCCTCTCTTTCTCCCCTCCTGTGCAAAGTGGAGCCAAGAGGGAGGTTATTGCTGACCTGGAGTGAGCACAGGGAAAGCGGTTTTGCCCAAAAATGTGGTTTTGCCCATAAATGTGACCCTCCCCAGGGAATCTGCCCTAGGAAAGCAGGCAGAGCCAAGCAAGGGACACGACAGGCAAGAGGCAAACCCCAGGCAATGGGAATTTGGGATAAGGGGACAGACTACAGATGGTTTCACACATGCACCTACGCAGAAGCACAGAGAGGACTTGAGCTGTGTTATCTTCCCCAATCTAAGTAAGAACTGGAGATGGATTCATCCAACTGGCACAGCATAGCCTCCAAAACCCAAATCTTTACAGTTGGTTTGCTAGGAGATTTTTTTTTTAGTGTTGGAGTGGGAAGGAGGGAAGAGAAAAACACAGAGGAGGGAAGAGAAAGACAGCTAGCACTTCTTCCTACAGCAAGGGGAGAGAAAGTTATTTCCTTCACAGATATAGCTTATAAACAGTTCTAAAGCAGAGTTAAAGACTGAATAAAATTAAAAAAAACTGTGCTTGAGATGCATGTTGTCATGCCACAGGGCTCGCCAGCATTGTTCTTCTTGACTGGAATGAAAGTCTTTTATATCCAAGGCTCAGCCCTCCATGCTGCTGGAGTGGGTGGGGAAGGCTCCTAAAGCTACTCTGCACCCCAGTTAGATCCCAGTGTCCCACAGCAGGTTCCCCAGCTCCACCCACAGCACCAAACACCCCTCCAGATCTGGCATCGGGCTGCACACGCTGCCAAGCGAATTCCAGCACCTGGAGAAGTCGGCAGCACCAGGATGGAGCACACGTGTACAGAGCTGCACCCTCCAGAGGGATCCCAAAACCACAGCAGGTACTCCTTTCATCCCCACAGCCGTCAGAGCTGGGAGATGGTGCTCTGGGCAGGTGGGGGGAGGCTCATACTGCTCAGGATTTCACAGCACTGGCTGGGAGTCCTGAGGGATTCAAGCATCCCTTCCCAGAGGACTCGTGGATGAGGCACAAAACACAGAAACAAAGAGCTACAGGATCAGCAAAAAGAGGCACATTTCTGTCCCACTGCTCCTTCATCCAGTGTCTCACCAGGCCCCCAAGGCTCTCATCAAGGGACTCTTTTCATCCTGGTTTTGATATAAGAAGGGGCACAAGCCCGACTTGGCTGCTTAACTCCAAGGCACTGCCCTAAATTCTAGAAGTGCCTGGCAGCACTTATCCTCAGTGACTGAACCAGTGAGCCCCGTGCTGGAAATGCAAAATTAACTGCAGCCTAAATCTGGACAGTGGTGCTTGAACCAATGCCAAGGTACCTCATTTCTGTGACTAATACCAAATGAATCATTTCTTTTAAAAAAAACCCTCCAACTTGGACTTTCAGGGACTTGCAAAAATGATAATTACACTTGTCTTTTATACCCAACAAACATTTGGCTCTATAGTGGAATCAAAGCAAGAAGCTGTGAGTACAACTGCTGGCAATTATTTTGACTATTTTAAATAATTGTAAGCAGAGATTTTTGCCCTGTGAATTGAGATCACTTATTTCCATCTCTCAATGAACTTCTTATGCTTTGCTGCGGTCCAATCAGTGCCTTTCAGAACACGTTGGTGCTTCTAATGAACCTCATAAAACACCACACATGACAAGAGCAAGAAATTAACTTTGTGAGAGCCAAGAGGGTACAGGTTTAATTTCTCTTGAATCAGCAGAACAACAGTAATCCTGGATAATAATAGGCCACAGTCCTGAGGAAGAGAAAGTTCAGCTCTGATGCTGAGCCTGCCTCAGCTCACTTGGTTATCTCCCCCACTGACCATCCAACTCCCCTGAGTTTCTCAGGGAAAAACAAACCAGAATGAAGTGGTTTTCCTTCTGGGAGTCTACTCCCCTCTGCTGGGGATGGGAAATGATTTAAGCAGTGTTTTCTCGGTGCCATACAAGTGAGGTGAAGCAGACGCACTGAACATGGCTCCTCTTCCCTGAGGTCCCATGGTCCATCCTGGCCAGGGCTCCAGCAGGACTGGATTTCATTTCAGCCAGATCCACTTGTCCCCAACATCAGCGTTGTAGCCAGGCTTGTACTTGCGCCCAGGGAGCTAAAGAAAGCAGAAAGCTCAGTCAGAACTCTGGGCACTCCCCACAGAAAGTTCTGAAGTGCCTCATGGGATCTACAGAACATGAAATACTGTTTTTACATTGTAATGATAAAACTTACAGAAAAATCAATCTCTCAGAAAAGACTGAGCTCTGCAGCTGAAGAAGGGACTGCAAAAACCATGATACAAAAACCATAATATATATAAGGAAACGAGGCCAAAGATCTCAGCACCACATTCCACCTGGATTCATCCAGCTCCTCCCAGCCTGAGTGAGATGGCTCTCCTAATTGTATCATGGAGAAGAGGAACAGAATCTCATTCCAAAATAGGCACACACATTATCAAATATATGAAATACTTCATGCATGAGATACTGAGTTAATTACCACGTTAAATTAAACTGTTCAAATGAAACTGCAGATTTAGCCTTCAAGAGCTGAACTTAACTTCATTAAAGCAAAAGCAGTATCTGCCTGCCTTCATCAGCAAAGCCAGGGACTACTTTTTGATGGAAAAATCCAAAGAGTTTTGAAGCCTTTACCCAAATTTCAAGGGTAGCCTGGGACCTAAGCAGCAGCCTGTGAGTCTCAGTGAAGCAGCACCCTTTGGAAGGTACTGACCATGACCTGGAATGCCAGAGATGGTGAGACCCTGGTTCCAAAAGCAGAATCCGTCTCCAGAGCATCCATTCCTACCTCCAGGAACAAAAAAAGAAATGGAACAGAACACCTTTGTGCTCCAATATTGGACCCCAGAAGCAAAGCACCAGAAAAAAAAAGCCAATGAGTTTGGTGAGAAAGGCTGAAGCCAGCAAAGATGCTGTAATAAAACTCTTCCTTTAAAAATAAGCTATCTGCTGGCAGTCTCTCTAAATAATTAAGCACAGATCATCTGGTCTGTCTATACACAAACACTGGTTTCACACAAGACCCCAGACTTGTCCTGAGGATTTTTCCTTTCCAAAAAAACATGTAAGAGGATCCTGTTGGGGTGAGCTGCCCCTGCAGAGAGAAGCAAGATGCAGTCTTGATAAAATCTGTACTCAGGCTGCAAAAATGAGCCATTTAATAAAACATGAAGTCTGTTGTTTGGAGGAAGGGGAACTGTGTTTATATTCACTTGAATGTCAAAAAACAGGACACTTCTTTCTCTAAAAATCAAGCTGACAGAGGACCTGACCTCCTCCACGATACAGTCCCCACTCTGCCTTGTCACAAACCATTTGTGATCAGTTTTTCTGAGGTTTTTCAATTAATGTCTTGTCTAAACATCAGCAGAAACCACACAGTCCTGTTGAGAGTTCCCCCCACTGAGCAAAGAGGAGATGGGAGATGAAAATAAATGATTACTATCTCTGTCCCAAAGACTTCCAGCAGTGAGCCAGGGAGGACATGAGACCTCCTGTGACCAGCCTGTGACACAACAACAGCTTTCCCTGGTCCTCTCCAGGCAGCACATAATTAGCCCTTTGATACTTGAAGAGACTCCCAGATAAGTAGATTATTAAAGCAATGGGAGATCTCTGGGAAAATACAGCAGTTTACAGTTTTGTTTCTGGGTACATCTGCTCTCTTTAAAAAGCTACAATATCAACCCCAACAGAATTCAAATTCATCATCCAAAACAAATTCCCTATGTGCCTTTGGTTAAAGACACGCAAGACATCAAAGCAAGTGTTATAATAAGTATTCATCCATAACTCCATCATTCACAGTGGGCCTTGGCAAAGGCAGGAGAGTGTTACAGCTACACTTTCAAAATAGCCAAAATGAAAAAAAAAAAATAAAAAAAGGGGGGGGAAGCAGAGTAAACAAATCCCATATTACCTAGGAAGCAGGAGGATGGGAATTGATGTTCTGTGCACGAGCTGCACAAGTGACACAGACCACTTCCCCAAAGCGTGCTCTTCAAATCCCACGTTCTCCAGCTGTGACTGTAGTAAAGGAGCTGCACACTTTGGAACAGGAGCACCAGGGACAGTGTGGGGATGCAGGGCAAGGGGTGGGATGTTCTGGTTCTGGTTAGGCTGGTGCCCCAAAGTGTGCCCAACTGAAATTCCCAGGCTGCTCTTGGCCAGCACAAGGGCAGGGATAGGAATCAGAGACCAGCCCTAAGGCTGCTGGGTTTGTCTAGGTTGGGCAGCCTGGCTGCAAGATATGATGGAAAGGAGATAGCAAAAGGCTCATGGGACTTGCCAGCAGCTGAGACAGAGGGACTGAATATTCACCTTCTCTTGCAGTACAAGTTCCCTGGAAGTGTCCCAGGCCAGGCTGGAGCACCCTGGGAACGTGAAAGGTATCTCTGCCCATGGCAGGGGAGCTGAGATGAGCTTTAAGGTCCCTTCCAACCCAACATTCCACAATGTTATGATCACAGAGATCCCACCAGCTAGCCTCAAGAGCTCCCCCACATCCCCCTGCAGCAGCAGGCAAGGCTGAGCTCCTGCCAGGTCACCAAGGAACAGATTTTTCCACCTCATGGAAACTGAGTGAGAATGAAGCCTTGGCCTGCTGCATTACGCTGCACAGAGCCCAAAAGTTGGCAGCGAGGATTATTTCCAGGAGGAAGGAATAAAATCCACCACAAAGAGCACAAAACTCCTGAAATGAGCTGTACCCAAAGGTAGAGCCAGCTCAAAGGCATCAAACTGCTCAACTTTAAAAGAGCATTAGGAAAAGAGATGAAAACAAGACCGCCTCATCAGTTAATTTAAGAACCTGCCACAGAAGTGCCTGTCAAAACTATAAACATGATGAAAAGCCCCATAAAGTGGCAGAGGCTGTGGAGGAGCAACAAGAAGCTCCAGCCAGCTGTTGCTCCGGATCATTCTGCAGCAGGCACGTGCAGGTAGAGCTCTGGAGAGCTCTAACCACCTGGAAAGGTTGTTGAGGAGCCTGCCTTGTTTTCAAGCCTTTGGGGAACAACCAGAATTGCCGTTCTTGCCTTCTATTGCTGTGCTGCTCTGTGCTGATAGCTAGGCTCCACAGCTCCAGGAGCTCTATAAATAGCCTGTTTGGAGCAGCACTGATCAAAGAGCACTTAAAAGCAGAGTCATTACTCTGGGAGCTCGGGCTCATTCATCAATATCCCGACCTCGTCCTTCAGTGGCTGTTTAGAACAGCCACAATAATAGCCCCTTCCATCACTGCTGGGAGCAGATGACTGCTGCTTACAGAAATCCTCACTTCCAAAGGGTTGGCAGTGTTGTAGGCACACAGCTAAAATCTGAGAGAATCTAGGAACATGGAGCTGCAGATATTGGCTGGATTCTGGGAGGGTCTGGTTCCTGACTATTTCTTATTATTCCTCCTTTGGTTCCTCTCTGCAGCTGCACAAAAGGAGGCTGTAGCCAGGTGGGGTCGGTCTCTCCTCCCAAGTGACAAGAGAAACAGCCTCAATATGCATAAGGGGACATTGGAATCGGGTATTAAAGAAAAAATCCTTCACGAAAAGAGCTTGGCACCCTTGGCTCAGACTGCCCAGGAGTCCCCATCCCTGGAGGGATTTAAAAGTCATATGGATGTGGCACCTGGGGACATGGGCTGGTAGTGGCCTTGGCACTGCTGGATTTCAGTTGGGCTCAGTGATCCTCTCCAATCCCACTGATCCTGAGCTCCAGAGCAGCAGTTAAAGCAGGGAAGGGGAGCAGTTTCCCTCCTAAACATACACCTGAGGTGTGCATGGCTCGGTTCCCAAAGGCCTGGCACAGCCTCACTCCTGCCATCCCTCACTCCAATAAAACCCTCAATGCTGTTAACATCCATCACAGCCCAAAAAACAAGAGCACCCAAATCTTTTACTGAATTGAGGCTAAAACAATTCCAGTTTGCTGGAACTGTTCAGGGGCTGCTGTCTTGCCCTTCATTCATTCATTAGAAAAACAGACAATAAAAATCCTTTGGAAAGAGAAGTGCCCATAAGAGGATCAGTTATCCACCAGAGAGTGGAGGGAAAAGCCAAGGAACTAATCCAAGCCACACAGCACAGTTAAACACCTCAAACCGACTCTACTTCACAGTGTAAGATCCATAGAGATGTTACCCCTCTATTAAATTATATTCCAATTAATTTTAATTTAACAGAGATCTACCCTGGGGATCACATCCCTCCACAGGTATGGGATTGAGAGGGGTTTGGGAAAGGGGGATGTGCTCCCACATAAAAAAAGTGTTTCCTTTAACAGGGACAGACTATCAAGCTGAAAATTGATTGCTTTAATGCCAGTGAGATTTGACTGTCTTTCTGATTTACAGAGGTACCCAGTGCCTGGGACCATCAGGGGCCACCACCTAAAATAAAACAGACATAATCACCAAGCCCAAGACTGCAGACAGTTTCAAGGTCTGTCAGGCTCCTTCCCTACTATTTCTGGGATAGATATCCCTGCCAACTGTCCATTATACTTTTCAGGGGGAGCAGGGTGGAGAAGCTGCCTGCTCATAAAGAGGGGCTCTCACACTCTCCCCATATGGACAGGATTGGTGAGAGCAGAGAAGTGGGAAGGTGGGAAGAGGAGCAGATCCAGGTATCCTTGAGCAACAACTGTCACTCCCAGGTTTTTATTCCTCAGGTTCTTTTGGCCTTACTGATAATTCCTAGCAAGGTAACATCTTGTTACTTTAGAAAGGGCTAAAAATACTTTTGCAGAGATAAAACAGAAAAAAAACCCCAAAACCTTAAATGAAGCCTTTTCTAATTTATTGTGTGTCTGCTCTCATTCCTTCCTGGATTCAAGAGAAGACAGGGCTGGGCATTACAGATGTCAAATATCTCCTTTAAAACAGAATTAGGAAAGGAGATCTTGATCCTAAAAAAACTGAAAGCTTCATCAAGCCAAGAAAAAAAAATGGCAGGAGAGAAAAAACAGAAGGTTCTATCAAAGGCAGCAGCTATGGCAACGATTGCAAACATGGAGAAGGAAAGATATCCTAAGCTCCCTGCTCCTGCAAAGGCAAAAGTTGTTCCTGCTGTTGATCCAGATTCTGGCTTTCTGAAAGCTCAAGTATTCATTCTGTAGCTCCTTTAGGAGATTTTTATGTGAGGAGCTCCTGCACTCTCAGCAGAGATGGGGAACTAAGGGCCCTGCCAGCAGCCACCTTCAGCCCCACAGCTGCCAAGAAGGGCCAGGGCTACTCTCAGGCCGCTCAAACCTGAGGAGTCTTCCCTTAATGTCCTCCCTCTGGGGCTGGCTGTGATTTCCCACTGCAAACACAAGCTCTTCCAGCACTCTCAGAGTTGTGCTGTGGGACAGAGCTGACTCGTGCTGCAGGCTCACCTTCCACCCCTCAAAGTTACTGCCCTGCAACCACCTCAAACCTGGAGGCACAGCAGACATTAGAGGACTTCCCCTCCTAAGGCTGCACCCTTATGGAAAAGAGTGAAGAAAAGCCTGGGAAAAGAGTGTGGGATTCCCCTCTCCTCTGCTTGCTGCTACACAGGACTGCAGGGCCCTGCCAGCCCCACATTCTCAAGCCCCAGGGCAGGAGGGAGGAGGATGAGGAGCAGGGCAAAAAGATGAAGTTTGGCAAGGCAGCTGAGCTGTGGAAGGAGCTGGATTGCACCTCACAGGAGTAGCCAGGACTTTGATCTGCTCAAGCTTTCCTTGCCTCATGCTCAGCATCCCTGTATTCCAAAAGCAATCTTCCACCAAGGAAAACAGGGAGGGAAATAAAATGAGAGCCTTCTCTTATCTTTCCAGGCACAGGACAAGGAAGAATTGCCTCACACTGCCAGAGAGCAGGGCTGGATGGGATATTGGGAAGGAATTGTTCCCTGGGAGGGTGGGGAGGCCCTGGCACAGGGTGCCCAGAGAAGCTGTGGCTGCCCCTGGATCCCTGGAAGCGTCCCAGGCCAGGTTGACATTGGGGCTTGGAGCAGCCTGGTCTAGTGGAAGGTGTCCCTGCCCATGGCAGGGGGTGGGAATGAGATAAGCTTTAAGGTCCCTTTCAACTCAAAGCATTCTGTTACTCTTTGATTCTCTGAATTCCAGCAAGCAGCTGCACTTTTATGTACACAGAAAAGTACACACACGTCAAAGAAGCCGTTTTTCCCCACTCCAGGAGATGCAGCAGGAGTGTGAAGTACATCAGCACATTATTTAAGTACACTGATTCCATTAAACAGAGCCATTTGTTTTCATCTTCACTGCAAACACATCTGCCTAAGTGCTCCAGCTTTGCAGAGCGCACACAGAGTTTGGAGCATTATCCCTGGGGATTGTGTGCACTTGGAAGAAAGGCAGAAAGATACAGCAGTTGTTAAGGGGGAAAAAAAAAGGGTAGTCAAGCCTTTACTAGTCTAACAGTTCCTAAAATAATGTTGCTTCCCTGAAGAATGAACGTGCTTATCTCTGATCTACAGAACCAGACCGAAAGGTTGGTTCTTCCTTGCCAGAAAAGCATTCTTAGAAGTTTCTGAATCCCTGAGCAGAACTGCTGGACCCTGCCAGAGGACTTCATGGTGTAAGAAGGCTGCAGAAAGCCACCTCCTCACACACGAAAAGAGCCCTTACAGAAGAAATTTAGAAGATATACATTAAAAAAAAAAAAGAGCTTCGAGTATTCAGAACTGTATGTGGCCACCTCATTATTTCATGGAAAAGCATACATACTAAAACCTTGAACTCTGAAGAGTGCTCCCTCCTCCTTCTCCTTGCTTCTAATGAATATTTTGAACAAAACCCAGCTTCTGCCTGGAATTTGTAAATCCCTGAAAACCTTCATTATTAGGCAGCATGAATTGTGTGCATGGAGCTCTGAAAAGCACAGCAGTTTGCTGCCTATTGGAGAGATCAAGGATTTAGGAGTAGTTACAGGGGGAAAAAATTCCCCTATGCAAATCATTGTATTTATGTGGTAAACATCATTACACCAACTTTAAAAGCACACATTTCCCACAAGGAAAAGTTAAACTTCTGTAATTATCCCATAATTAAGCCTTTACTTACAAGTCAGTCTAAACTTTACTTACAAGAGAGCCTAAAACCTTTATCTTCAAATGCCTAAGTGGCAGCACAGCTGTGACCATCCCTGCAGAGACATGGGCAAGGCAGGGGCCTGTGATTCCCTCTTTACAGACCCAACAACCTCCCAGCCCAAATCTGGGTGTCTGGAAGCTCATCTGCTCTCTGTGTCTGTGCTGGTTGGCCTCTTGCTGGATCACCTCTGCACAGGAGCCTTGCCTGAGAAAAAAATTCAGCCCTTCATTTGCTAAACAAAGTTGGAAGGGGAAAAAAAAAAAAACCAGTTCTTCAAAGTTTCAGCACAAAGCATGCAATCCTCAGAACATAAAACAGCAGGTGGGGTTGGCTCTGTGCTCCTCCTTCCAGTGGCTGATGGAAAACAGGAAAACTCAGCATCTTTTGCATTGTGCACTATCCCTGTATATCCCCCACACCACCGAAGACTGACAAGTATCCAAGCACTCAGAAGTGAGAAAAAGAATATTAATGCAGCCTAAATTTAACAGAATAGTTCCTGAAACGAGCAACTCCTCCCGATTCCAAAGGACATTATCACTTTCCACAGCACTTTCCTGAATCGGGGCCTACAGACAAGGCTGCAGAAGGGGACATTATACTTTGGCAATGTTTTTTTTTGCTCAGCTTCAGCTGTCAACTAACTGGCACGGAGCAGAGCAATCTGAGACCACAGCTTTCCTTCCCAGGTACCCATATTCCAACTCCTAAGCATCCCTCTGCTACATCTACAAGGCAGGTCACTAATTTCTCCTGGCAGCCAGTTCCTGGATGAGCCAGGACATTCTGAATTTCCTGCCAGCACAAAGAGGAATGTGCTGCTGTACAGCCAGAGGAAAAAAGGCTTTCAGAAGTCTCAGCCCTAGCTCTCGGCACACAGCACCAAGGTCACATCTAGCTGTGTGTCAGGCAGCCTCAGTAATTCCCAGCTCCACTGCAAAGGGACATCTCAGCCCAAAAGAAGCCCTCTCATCTCAGGGAAGAAAGGTACTGGCAGTGCAGATGGATGCTGTGTGCTAGAGACAAGGCAGGCAGCAGATCCTGCCCAAATCTGTGCTGCACAGCACAGGCAGCTCTCAGAGGGAAGGGCTCCAAAAATCCTGAGCCCGAGCTTCAAGTTTTGGATTTAAGAACGTTACAACAAGGAGGAGGAAATCCTAAGAGCAATTTTTCAGCTGGACCAGGGAGTTTTCAAACCCATTAGACAACCTCAGATGCTTTCTGCTGCTTTAACCTTTAGCTTTAACCCCTTTGACAAGCTGGAAAGGTCACATCTCAAATGAGGCAGAACAGTGTGAGCCCAGGAGCCTCTCCACTACACAGCCAGCCAAGGAGGAACAAATTATGTGGAATATTCTGTCTATTCCAGAAGAAAGCATTGGTAGTTCAGTTTCCAAACAAGTATATAAATCTGTAGCTTACATTTTAATCTCAGTAAGAGACTGTATACTACCAGGAGAAGAAAAATGATAGTGCTTAGGTTATGCAAATCATGGTTTCTAACAATTTATATTGTATATTCCTCCCTTTGTCTTCAGGATTGCTTGGAAAATAGTAAGATGCAGTGGCAGAGAAGACTCCCCAGCTGGAAAAGAGGCTCACCTGTAACTTTGGCCATCCAGTATTAATTATCAACAGTTCCACAACTTCTCCAAGGAGCTTTTCCAATGCCTGGCCCTAAGGCAAGCCCTGTGTGGGGGGAGAGGCCCCCACGCCAGAGACCCACCGAGCAGCACCAGGGCAGAGCTCTGGGGATACTAGAAGCTGCTGTCTCCAGAAGCAGCAAGGCAGGAGCTAATTAAAACCCTGTGTGGGAGCCTGCATGAGGTGTGCAAGAGCGCTGGGCACAACAGGCTTTGGACGCATGCCCACATGCAGAAACACTCTATTTAAAGCAACAGCACTTTGGGGAAGTGAGGCAGCATTCACTTCTCCTCAAAAAAAACAACCCCTCCCTCAGCATTCGATAAGTAGTCACCATGGGTTTCTAATTTTCTTGTTTGACTTAAGGGATTATTTTAGATTTCAGAGGTCAGAGACTCATCAGGGCACAAGAAACAGAAAAAAATGAAAACCATTTATCCTTTAGTCCACAGCTGAAGATAAAAAAAAAAAAAAAAAGGAAAAGAAAATCAGCTTATGAAACAAACCATTTGCTTCATTATTCCTCTTAGGGGGAGGTTGGACTTCAAAAAAGGTGGGGATTTGGGCAAAATGAAGAAGCTCCTAGTAGCAATGGGCAGGAGGGGGCCAGGCAGGGTGTCCCCAGCAGCCAGGAGCACCCTGGCCACGTCCCCTGGCCATCCCCAGCAGCCAGGAGCACCCTGGCCGCGTCCCCAGCAGCCAGGAGCACCCTGGCCGCGTCCCCTGGCCGTCCCCAGCAGCCAGGAGCACCCTGGCCGCGTCCCCTGGCCGTCCCCAGCAGCCAAGAGCACTCTTGTNGAGCACCCTGGCCGCGTCCCCTGGCCGTCCCCAGCAGCCAGGAGCACCCTGGCCGCGTCCCCTGGCCGTCCCCAGCAGCCACGAGCACCCTGGCCGCGTCCCCTGGCCGTCCCCAGCAGCCACGAGCACCCTGGCCGCGTCCCCAGCAGCCAGAAGCACCCTGGCCACGTCCCCTGGCCGTCCCCAGCAGCACTCACCGCTCGGTACTCGTAGTAGATCTTGTCGAACTGGGAGCCGCCGATGGTGATCTCAGGGATGAAGTGTGGGATGGACACAGAATCCAGCACTGCAGACTTGTCCTGCACACTGAAGAGAAAAGGAGCACTCAGTTCACACCCTGCCCCAACAACAGCCAGGTGTTTGTACCCAGAGAAGCTGTGGCTTCCCCATCTCTGGAAAGGTTCCAAGCCAAGCTGGATGCAGCTTGGATGGAGCAACCTGATCCAGTGGAAGGTGTCCCTGCCCACAGCAGGGGGTGGGACTGCATGGGCTTTAACCTAAACCATTCTAGGATTCATAATCATCCTTCTATGATTAAAGAATACTTTTCTGTTCAATAAAGCTTCCAGAGGTTTGGACTGTTCCAAACATTTATCCTTCTCTTCACAAATCTATGATGTATTGTCCCTTATCCTTGCCTGCAGTCTGCTCCTGCTCCAGCTTCCTGGTTCTCCATTTCCCCTCCCAGGTTCTTCCTCCTTGGAAATGCTCCATCATCCCTGGGACCCTTCTCCATAAATCCCCTCTGGCTTGTGTGCTTTCTATAAAAGCAGTGTAAAAACCAGTGGTTTTACTAAATGCCACACACCATCTTGCTAAATTCCCATCCTATATGGACCAGTACTGAGACAGTGAGAGGGTCTGGAAGGAGGCAGTGCCTCCAGCAATCCTGCCTGGGATGCAGCATCCTACCTGGAGAAAGCTGCAGCAGCTCCAGTGATGGATCTCAGGATCCACCACCAATCCACTCTGCACAGCACCAGCACTTCAGATATCAGATATCCCAAATTTAAAACGCCTGAGAAACTGCTAGAAAGCCTCCTGCTGCCTGTGGTTGTCCACAGGCCAACAGTGCCACCTGCACGTGGCTGGCAAAAACACATCCTTTCCCAGTCAGCACTGACCAAATCCTAAATTCAACACCAGAAACTCTGCACATTGGGTTGTTTTCAGTGAATTCCATTTCTCAACAAATACCAATATGCATATCAAGCACATGCCCTGAGCAAAGCAAAGTTCATCATCTTCAAGCAATTATTTTTACCCCCAAATCATAAATTTCGGGACCTTTCCTCCCAGCAATGAAGAGTTCCAACAAGTGAACTGGTTTGCTGACATACCCTGATATTCACACTGTAAATTATCCCACTACAGACAGATTTGTAAGGAAATCCAGTCGAAGTTTAGATGGGAGAAGGTGAGGATAAATGCCCTTTTCCAAACACCAAAAATGCTTCCTATAAACTGCAACATTATTTAACTTCAACAATATTAAATGTGTATTTCACATGCTGGAAGGCACAAAAGGGAGTCCAGGCACATATAAAGCATAACATTACACACGGAAATAAGGTTTTGTGGTCACCCACTCTGCAGTCAATCCATTCCTTCCTGAATCTCAGCCAAGTGGCCATTTGGAGAGGAAAACTCCCAGGCACAATTAATTTTAGTTAAGGGCCAAATGATAAACCTGCTGCTCCCAAAACCTCTTTGCACAAGAAAATAATGAAAGCTACTGATGGCTCCTCCATGTTCTCTCCACCTTCAGAGATAATTTGGAATACTAAGCAAAAGCACACCCTAAGACATCTGCCACAACAATGCCTGATCACAAAACCATAGCCACTTGCCAGGACTAATTCCCTGCTCAGCAGGAAGCATTTACAGGCACCTTTTATGTATCTTTCGTTTTCTCTCTCTCCCCCAGCAAAAAAATTATCACTACTTATTCTTTTCTGACACTTTACCAGAATTTCCTGAAGGAGCTCTTAGCATATAGCACCTTTACCTTCCAGATTAGGTCATATTTGAAAACGAACTGAGAGCATGTAAATGACTGTAAAAGACTTTAGGAACATCAAATTTTAGCTCACATAACCTTCTTAACTATGCTTCTTCCACAGGAATCCCATGTGGAAGTACCCTACAGCAATGGACAACTCATCTCTTCTCCAAAAACACCTACGCACTAATTCATACACTTTTTCCAGCACAACTGCACAAGCAGAAGGATCAGGACTGACACATTCCTGCTTCTTTTTAGAGGAGGAATTCCTGCTTCCCTCATAGGCAGCTCACAGCAGACACACACCACGATCTTCAGTCTGATGAACCTTGCCAAAAGTGCAAAGTGGGGTAAGGGAAGGAGACTGGTTAGAAAAAAAATAAACAAACCAGGCAACCCAACAAAAAAACCTGAGTTAGCATAGCCTGGGCTGTGATTTCTCAACACTCGATGCTGGCATAGTCACAAAACCTCAAGTGACAAGAGAGACCTAAAAGCATTCACTGGCCTAAAAGTAAACACCACAAAACAATTTCAGATAAATTCTGTGTTGATAGATGAAATGAATATTCCTCCTTCTGCCAAAGGGAGTCCAATTCCCTCATTTGGCCAGACAGAACAGGTATGGCATGGCCAAAGTGAGGCACAGCCACTGCCTTGGTAAGCAAACACTCACCATCAAAAAACATTTTCCAAAATGTTCTGCAAGAAAAGGGGAGAAGGTGCAACAACAGCTTTTCAAAGCTAGACAACACACTGCAAAGAGGAAATCACAAAGTAAGTGTTTCAATTGCAGCAAAGAGATGGGGTGGACAGGGCTTGGAGCAACCTGGGATAGTGGAAGATGTCCCTGCCATAGCAGGGGGAGTGATGAGATGAGCTTTAAGGTCCCTTCCACCCAAATCTTTCTGGGATTCTATGATTTTATGATGAAGAGAGAACCAAGGTGCTAAAGAAAATATAGTACCAAAAGTTTAACAATTAACAGTTCATGAAGTTTTTGGAGTCTCCATGACAGAAGTTCCAAAGCCAGGTCCAAGATACCTCTTGCCAGCCCCTCTAGTCCTGCTGTTTGCAATCAGACGTTAAAACAGGGACACTTCTTCCTTTTGCTAAGCAAAGTTACGCTGCAAAGCAGAACTGCAGGGTCTCTGTCCCTCACTCCTAGTTCTGAAGGAACTGCATGGACATTATTTAGCTGACATTATTATTTAGACCAGATTTAGCTGTGCAGCTGTCTGATGCAACAAGTACAGCAAGTTCCCCCCTCGAGGTGACCAAGTAAGGCAGGTAAAGTTACACAGCCTGCAGCTCCTCATCCCAAACCTGATTCATTTTGCAGTACGTGTGGACAAACAAATGTCACTGGGAAGGGCCCAGATAAAAACATGCATGAGACAGTGCAGTGGCAGCAGAGGAGCTCCCTGAGACACTTAAAAAGCCAGAATGGTTTCTGCTGGAGAGGAAGGGAAGATGTGAAGAACATCCTCTGGAAGACCCCTTCAGCTTCCAAGCCACAAAGGCAGCCCTTTTTCAGCATTTACCGAGATCCCACAACCGAGCTGTAAGTGCAAGGGAGAGCACTTAAGGGCAGGCAGGTAGATAAAACGGATCATTATGTAGCTGATTGCGCATGGGTGCGGCTCACCAGTGTGATTAGCTGGCTAATTTGCATTCATCACTCCAAGGCCCTGCTGGGCATTAGACCATAGGTCTGCAATAAAGAAGTTCTCCTCAGCCCTGCTCACCCCATCCCGGTCCCCCAGACCCGCTAGTACAAGCTGAGCGTGGAAGGGAACAGCAGGGCTGACACAGCCCCAAGAGCTGGGAGGCCAGCAAAGGAAGCAACTGCAGGTGGAAAACCAAGCAGAGCAAAACTTGGATTGGGTACCAGGGGAAATTGCCTCACGGGAAGGGTGCTCAGGCACTGGAACATGCAGTGGTGCAATCACTGTCCCTGGAAGTGTTCCAGAGCCATGCGGGTGTGGCACCTGGGCCACGGGATTGCAGTGGGCTTGGCAGTGCTGAAAGAATGGTGAGCTCTATGATTTCAGAGGGCTTTTCCAACCCAAACGGTCCTGAAGAGCTGCTGGAGCCTGCCAGGAACACGCAGGAGAGGGCAGCATGTGCCAGCACATAAGTACACACCGAGCACCTGCGGGAAAACCACTTTCCAAAGGACCAACTCCAAACTCACATAGGCACGGGACACCTGCACATCTGTGGGGACCACAGGCTCTTTGCTGCTTGGGCATTGGAAAAAGTGAGAAAAGCATCAACTCAAGGTTCATGGACTCACACCTGGGCTGGGGCATTGAATCCAGCATGCAATTCCAACATGGTCAGCAAAGGCTCCCTGCATTTCTGGAGTTACCATGGGGAAAGACCATGTCCAAACACACACATTTTTACAAAGAGGCTCTTCCCAGCCTGCCCCAGACATTGCCCAGGATTCCCTCACTCAAGGCATGAGCTCAAGATGGGCACAGGATGTACTGTCACCCCTTTATCGATGCCTTGACAGCCCAGCACAAAGAAAGATTCAAAGGCAAACCCTGGGAGCTGAGCTCGATGTTCAATGTGGGTCCCTTACATGCAGGATATTTCATGATTCTGTGGTTTAAATAAGCAGTTTATTGCTTTCTGGGATCTTCAAACAGCCCCATGTTTTTGCCAAAAGAAGAAATTACTTCATATTACCTATAGTGACAAAAGCCTTGTGCAGGAGACTCTCTCACCCTCCTCCAGGGTTCAGTGAAATAATATGTCCTTAAAGCAATTTACTCCCTTCTAAAACTGTGAAATAGAATTTTCATACAGTATCTTAACGCACTGCTGAAATTGTAAGGTTTCCTTCAACTCCCTCCTACTCAGCACAATTAATAAACCTTTCCCAATACCTGCCCTAGTGTGGAACTACATGAAAACAAGCAACGTCTTTCCTCTTTCAAAGGAAGTCTGACTGTGATAATTTTTTATGGCCTAAGTCACCAGATGTTATCCTCCAATTACTACACAAAGCAACCTCATCTTTGATACATAGAACGTACCCAAATCATGACTTGTTCTTCTCAGACACCACCCAGCACTCCCCTTCTATCACTCCTCGATAGAAAAATCATGTAATAGGAGCATTACCTCTATTTTTAGGAGGTATTTGAAGTAACAGCACAGAAAAGTAAAATGCAAGAAATATGCCAAGTCTGCAAAAAAAGTTTAACTTGCTACTCCAATGCCTGTAACAAAGACACAAATTTAGGGGCAGATGGTCAATTTAAAATTCTGTGTTTCTATCAACCTGTGAGACAACCAGAAAATAGTGACAATAATGTAACTCTTAAATTTTGTTTTTAAAATGTAACTAAACTGAAATTTCCACCTGCACATTCAATCTGAAGATGAAGTTGCAGCAAAATGGGAACCCTGTCTCACTTCCGGTATTAACAGCCTTACAAGTGCAGCTATATTCTTTATCTATATATCTTTGTATTTTATATAAACAGAACTGACAAATTAAACATGGTGCACTTGCAAAGAATTATTAAAACCAAATTAAATTATATTCCAACAAGTCACTTTCCACTGTCTGAGTCTGATCTCTTCCAACTGGGCAGACAAGGATCTTTGACAAAAACCACTCTTAAATTTGTCTGGAGCCTCTAGTCTCATCCATCAGCAGCAAATATGCCACACCACCTTCCAGTGCCAAGCACCAATATTACAAAATACAGCCCCACCTTTAAAAACTCATGACTTTGACCATTCTCCCTGGGATTTGATGCCAAGAATTGCTCAGTGGCTGGATGACATCACACTTACTGAAGTCTCAACTGATGGAAAGAAACATCATCTTGCTCCACCCATGGCCCCTTGTCAAACTTCAGGTACTCGATGTCTTCAATTACCTGAAATCAGAAAAGAAAGTTCACTGAGGGGTGGTTTGAGCCAAAAACCAATGAAATAATCAAAATAGGTTATTAAACAAATGAGAAATGCTTCACTGCTAAAGCTGTAGTATCAAGGCAAATGTCTAGAGATAACATGATCATCTGCCAGTTCTATTTCTGGAGGCTGTGGCCCTGAGGAGCACTGAGCACACATGTGGGGGATCTCCTAACCTCCTATGCTTTCAGCTTTGAATGGCAGGGAATAAACTGGCTGAGAGGTGCCTTGTTGCCACATTCTTACCTGATCCACGACTTAACCTTAACCTGCCACTGGGGTTGAAAAGCAAAGAAGGTACAACCTCACTCCTGACGGAGAATGAGGAGGAAATGGAAAGAAGTCTAAATTGAGTGCCTTTTTGTTACAAAAACAGAGCGTGGTCGGTTTTATGCCCAGAGAGGCTCAGTAACACGTTCCCTGAGACAGGCAGGGCAGCAGGTGTGGCATCTGCCTTGGTGCAGTGTGGTTCACAGCACAGAAACTTTAAAGGCATGTTTCAGGCTGGAAAACTCAGGCCTGCAGGAGCTGTAGCCATGAGTCCAAGGGCTCAGGATTTCAGCAGCCATCAGCATCCACCCATGCATGAAAGGAAAGGTAACACTCACAGCTTGGAACCCTTCAAGCAAGCAATGCCAGCTCAGAAAATCGTTCCTTCAGCATCCCTAAACTTATTAACCCTGGGTTTTATTTACAGCCTGGCTCCACCAGAAAACAGATCTCTGCTGCTCCAGGAGGTAATTGCTTATCACACCTGGCTGCCTGGAGCTGAGGGAAACCTGCCCTGGTGTCAGAAAGATGCACTTCAGGTGCCTGATGAGGTGGAGACAGCATCTTGGAGCAATCTGGGAAAGAGTGGATTGTTACAGCTCCAAAAATTCCTCTCCAGAGACCTTTTCCATAGGGAAAGGATAAAGCTGAGGTCATGACCAAATTCTTGACGGCGCATTGTCAACCCACTGACAGGTGAGCACATGTCAGCAATGAAGTGACAGAATGCTAAACAAAAAATCCTTGTATTCTTTACATTCAAGCCACTGCAATTATTCCCTGCAAACACTAAATCCCAGCCACTGCCACTTAAAAAATAATAACCAAGAGCTAATACAAAGTAGCCTCAACTATAAAGATCCACTCTTACCAGAATTATGTTTTCATGGTGAGAAATAATGGTTTGGACATGACTGAATAAACACTTTAGAGGCACAAACTGCTGCAACATAACTCCAAGATGAGAGGAGTAAAGGTGTAAGGTAAGTTAGTTCAAACATTATTTCTTTGAATTATTTAATTGACAAGCTGAATAAAAGCAGTTCCTTCTCCACTCCACTGCAAAGCTTTGGAAACTTTCTGCACTTGATAACAGCACTAATCACAGAGTTGCTACAATAGGGCTCACAATGTGCTACAGGGGAAGAAGAATCTGTATCCAAATTCGTTTTGCTCACTGTCATCATGATGTCAGAAGATCTCTTCCAACAGCTCCTTAACAATGGCATCAGTTTCCCAACAAGGACAGAAGAACAACTTCTTAATTTACAAGGAATGCCCTAGCATACCCCAGGAATTAGCAGCAAATATCCAAGGCTTTAAAAGAAATTAAACATACAGCTAACTTTGTATTCCCAGTTTTACCCTCGTGCTATGCAACTGTGAAACATCCCAGTGAAGCTCATTTCAGCACTCATTACCCCTTCAGCCACCACAACCAAAGTTAATTACAACAGGAAGCCCCAGCTGACCTTTTTAGGACACATAAAAAATCATTTCTAAGCTGCATATGTGTGCTCTGAGCAAACTAAAGGTTATTAAACTATAAGGCATGAAAAAATTCAGCTCCCAAATCTCCAAGCAAACAGACTGGAATGGGCTAATGAACACTGCTGCCTGTCAAGAGGACACACCTGCGTAAACACATACCTTACAAGCCAAAGCCCTCCTGCCAACCCTTATTTCCAAATTTCTGCTCTGTCATCCCAAAGGGAAACTGAATCTGAACAGAAAAGGGGGAAAAAACAACTGAATTCTTCCATGTACCAGTATCTACCACCAATATCCAACAATGACAATGACAACATCATGGGCTGGATAATATTACAGGGTCTTTTCCTCCCTTAATCATTCTGTGGCATTGTACTTTAACTTCCAAATGATAATCCTTCCCCTAGCCCAGATTTGTCCAAGCAAATTAAGGACTCCTCTGGTGCATCTGATGACCCTATTTAGAGCAATGACAAGATTGCTGACCTTGGGAGAGTCGCCCCTTGAACAATAAGAGCTTTAGACTGACTTTAAACCCCGATTTAAAGGATTAAAATCAAATCTCTAGCAATGGGGTTTACTACAAGAAGATCTAGTGAGGAAACAACCTGCTTTATTCTGACCACTTGGAGATCTGTCCAGAGAAAAAGACGGGGAAAAACAGGCATTTAACCCCCATCCCAACTTTCCTTTAATTCACCAAGTACTCATCTTGAAACACCACAGCTCTCAACTCCTATCCATGCTTCTATGTTGTTGTCCAGAAAAAATAACTAATTGCTCTAGATTCTCTATGTGTACACCACAAGCTCAGCTTTTTTGTTCATTTCAGCCTGATTTTTTGTATATTTTTTCTATTTATTATCTGCTGTCACACTGAAGCCACCAGCCCTTTTTTAGGGGTATAAAACCACACTGCCCCACAGGTCTACTGACTATTAATGATAGCCTTTATTATCAAGTGCAGGAACATCCAAAAATCTATCCACAACAGCAGAGGACCCAGAATGTGGCACATAACCCTGTTATAAAGGGAACCAAAAGGCCTAGAGACACAGCAGTGCACCTATTGGGGGGGGTATGGAGTGTTAATTTAAGGAGCAGGGAAGTCCTTATCAATATTTTCTGCTTCATACAGTCATATAACCAGAACTTGGAAGGACACCTCGGGCAAAAAAGTAATTTTAGGCCTGATTAAGGGTCATTTAAATATTAAAATGTGTGCTCTGAATACGCTAATAAGCTTAATGAAGTACAGGCTACTGCATAAGATATATATACACATATATATATATAACTCAACTCTCTGCCAAGATCACACTGCACATAACATAGGAGGAGAGGGAGTTTGGGCTGTGTCTAAGTGGGGTAGAAATTTCACCTCATTAGGATGAAGACCCAAAAAGCCTTTGGAGACACTGCCCATAGGCAAGTCTCCTCTCCCTCCTCCCAAGTGGGGATGATTCCTCGGCATGCTTCCATATAGGATTATTATCATGCAGTTAACATCATATTACTGTTATTAACAAAGATCTATCCCTAGAACTGAAATGGACCCAAAAACCTGTCCAGAGTCTCAAAAACCTTGTTCCTCAGGGAACAGCAGCTAGAGAGAAAAGTTAATCATGGTGAAGCAAAAGGCTTCTGTCATCCTGCTAGTAACCCTCCATGAGGGAGGAGGTTCACTGAAATAAGGGGAATCTATTAAACTTACTCTCAGAAAAGCAAAACTTACCTTCTCCACGTCCTCAGCTGCAGTTGCTGAGTACTGCAGAACTTCACTGCTCTCACTGCAAAGAACACAGAAATTGAACTCCCCTGATAAAAGCGCTCTACCCATCCTCCCCCCACAAAAAGAGACAAAAATGAAGTTAAAAGGCACAAACGCCAAACCAGAATCATTGCAATTTTTTAGACTGCTCCCAGCTGTTGCAATAGAATTCCTGTTGCACCTGTGAGCTGCTTTTTTGCTGGTGGAAAGTTGCTCTTAAAGAGCAAATGGCTTGGATATCTACATAACTTCAGTTGAAAAAAACATCTAAAAAGCACATATATGAATTTGTTTTCATTTAATTAATGTGGATACTTGCCCCTATTACAGCTGCCCAATCTACATGAACGTAAGTGAAATTTTTGGTCTAACCCAGAACTTCAGTAGCTTTCCTTTTTCCAAGTGCATGACTAGCTGTGAGTCGTTTCAGGAGAAGAATGAATTCATTTATCACTATTTACTCAGGTTAAGCTAGCTGAATAAATACAAATGCAGGCAACAGGATCTGTAAGTGTAAAATAATTTTTAAAAGGTAATGTTTCCTGGTTACAAGATTGTTTGCTTCATCAGCCAGCAGCCTTCAGAGAAAAGGCACTTGCAGAACAGAACCACAACAGGAGTTCCTACATGAACCTTTCACACTACACATGTTCAGCCACATTCAGCAATACCTGTTTGCAGCTGGAAAACCTGGAAGGCCCTGGAATAGCTGCCCAATGTGGACATTATATCAAACATCACACAGCTAAGTTTAGGAGTGTGGAGAAAAATTCCTAGAATCCCAGAGGGTCTGGGTGGGACAGGAGCTTAAAGCTCATCCTGTTCCACCTCCTGCCATGGGCAGGGACACCTTCCTCTATCCCAGGTTGCTCCAAGCCCTGCAGGACCTGGCCTTGGACATTTCCAGGAATGGGGCAGGTACCTGGAATAAGAGATTCTCCTCAATATCAGACCAAGGGAGAGGTCAGCCTTCAGCAGAGCCTGACACCAGCAATTGCATTAAGGATGCCGATCAAATCACTTGATCCCATCTCTTGATTTGACTCTGTAGATTATCAGGGCTTCATTAAGAGAAAACAGCTGCTCAGTGACTCTGCAGATTACCTGAGCTTTCCTTAAGAGAAAACAGCTGCTCAGCAGAAACAGTGTTGGATATAAAAGAGAACATGACCAATCTTAAGGCTCTGCTCCAGGAAAAGAGATACATCAAACAGAACCCAAACACTGTCCATTCCAGATCACCAGGCAGTACCTGCCACAGCACCCAGCTCACAAATCACTACCAATAAAAACATTAAAGACATTCACAACAAGTCAACTAGAAAGAAAGCATCACTTTTAAAGCAAAAATCCACTATAAACTATTTTAGGCAGCATCAGGCTGCTCCAGTTAAACAGCACAAGGCAACAGGAGTTTTGCCCACTAACAAACTGCTTTTCAAGGAACAAGCACACGAACTTCAACATGGAAAGCATGTAGGAGTTTGCTTAGCAGTCTGTAACAACTCCTTTTAGCTAGCCTGTTTGGACCAGATTTTGGGCATCCCCAGGAGTCAGGGAATCAAACTAGGCAGACTAAAAGATAACAGCCAGGCATGAACACAGCTCCCTGCACCACTGCCAGTAAACAAACAGTTAAAAGGCAGCTGTGGCTTCTGCACCTATCCCAGATGGAAGCCACCCTGAGGGGCACAGAGCTGGATTCACACACAGCTAGCCCCCTACAGCCAGGGGACAGAGACCCAGACCAGCGTGACAGGCTGTGACAGGAGCCCATCCGCTGCCAGGCTGCCGAGCAGAGGGGGCAACCCCCCTGTTGCAGGGAGGCCCAGACAGGGGCACTGACCAGGTACATACGGAGGGCCAATCCCAGCAGGATTCAGGATTTAGCCTCACTGATCACCACGAGATGTATGTGGGGCTGGATGTCATGCAGAGAACAAGCAGCAGTCTCCCCACCAGTGACTGCAGCAGTTTGCCCTCAGGGGAATGACATTCCCAAGGCTTCCCATTCTCTTCCAGGAGCCACGTGCTGGCTGTGGGGACATACAGGGAGGCTGCTGGCCATCCCTGACACATACAACCCCTGCCTCCATGAGTGACAAGCTCAATATTGAGTTATCCACTCCAGTAGCTGGCAGAGCCATCACACTGACCCACCTGGGGAGATGGAGCAAGCACCAAGGGGGCACACACAGGCTACAAAACACCTGGGAATCTACTCTGATTTCAATCAGCCTCCTGCACACACCAGAACTTAAACATTTAATTCATCTGATACCCTTTGAGAGTTCCCCTTACAGAATTATGAGGGACCATAATTCTGCTTTTAGATTTTTAGGAGGATTTTAATTTTCCTAGAGCACTTTTTTAAGAATTGGGAGAGCTGGCAAGCTCGGTTTCATCCCAGGTTTACAGGGCACATGCTTTTGCTTCCCAGACAGAGAAAGCCAGGGGAGCCCAGAGAGAGACAGGACACAAGGAATGGCTTCCCATTGCCAGAGGGCAGGGATAGATGGGATATCAGGAAGAAATCTTTCCCTGTGAGGGTGAACAGGCCCTGGCACAGGGTGCCCAGAAAAGCTGTGGCTGCCCCTGGATCCCTAGAAGTGTCCAAGGCCAGTTGGATGGGGCTTGGAGCAGCCTGGTCTAGTGGAAGGTGCCCCTGCCCATACAGGGGTGACACTGGATGAGCTTTAACGTCCCTCCAACCCATACCATTCTGGGATTCTGTGACAACTGAAAGGACTTCTTGAGGAGAGAAAAGCCCTAAAGCTTTCCAAAAAGGCCTAAGAAAAGCTTGTATTGCATCACTCTCTCCTCAGGTCGTGCAAACACACACAGCCATAGCTGTGGCATTCTGCACATCACTCCTGAATCCATTTTAATCTTCCAATGCTGGCATCAGGGTGCTGGGATGGCAGAGGTAACTACACTCCCACAGTTCTTATGCTGTGAATGCAGCACCCCTTCATTAGGGCACAATACTGTATCCTGTAGCACAAGGAGGATTTTTGCACATGATTTGTTGATATTGGCAGAAATTTGAAGGTTTGCACACATTTTTCCTCAAAGACCTAAGAGGCAAAACATTTTGCTTTGCTAACCTGATCTCTGGTAGGAAGGTCCTCTTGTAAGCATCCTCAATGCTCTGGAGATAGGAAGGAGACACCTTTTTCTCATATGGCTACAAACAAACAGAAAAAGTTGTGGAATTAACTTCCTTTCTTTTCCCACCAGCACAAACTCGAAGGGCTCACTCCAGGATAAGTAGTCAATGTCCAAGCGAACCACATGCACATCAGTGGAAGTTTCAAAGAATTAAGGCATTTGGAGAGTTTGGAATTCCTTATGTGCCATGAAATATCTAGAGCAGCCCTCAGCTTTCCAAGGACTGATTCATCCTTGCTAACTCCACATTCCAGGGAGCTGTAACAGTCACCCAGAAAACAGAAGACTGTCTTGAGTCCACCTTTTCCATAAGGAGGCCAAATTCTCCATAATTTCAGACAAGTGCATGGGCAAACACCCACTCCAAACTCCTGTGAAATTTCATGGATATCATCCCTGCTGTTAACCAGCTTGCTTTCCACACAGTGTACTTTCAATGCCACGTTTGCAAAACACCAGGAATTTCTCTGATCTACCATGTGTTCCCCAAACAAGCCCTACAGAGTTCAGCACTGCCACAAAAAGTCACAATTTGCTATGTCAGCAATTTCTGTCCAAAGGTTTCAAAAATGCCACTGATTTTCATGCTCACAAGGGCTAAGAACTCACAAGTTCCCCCAACACAAGAACTTCTAAACTGAGAATTTTTTTCTAATAAATCAAAGCTTTCTTTTAATCTATCAGGTTTTCCAGAGTTAAACTGCATTTCCCACAGCCTTTGAACAAGGCAAGACAAACAACTTTTAATCCTCATAACAGATCTGCAAACAGTTACAGGCATACATCTATATATCAAAAGAAAGGGAGAAAAAAACCAACAAATTACAAACCCTACTTAGATTAGTCATTCCCCAAAAGCACCCTACAGCTTTCCTGAGCCAAGATGAGTTCAATAACGCAGTCATCCAGCAGTGATTTGCTGGATTTCAGGGAGTTCAGTGAACCTGCTGATCCCAGGTGACTGACACATGAACCCCAGCACAGGTGTGAGGAAGCAGTCAACTGGGAAGCAGGAGGCAGGGAGCCCAGCTGGGCTCCTGCCACTCAGAAATATATCATCTCTAAGTGCATTGCAAGCAGCACATCACCTGCCCACAGCTCCTGAAGTAGCAGCTACAAAGCCTGGGATAAAATTGACCTGCTCTTAAAACAATTTCTCATTCCACAAATGACAACATATTGATGCAGTCACAAAAACAAAGTTGATTTTTGCTTTTTTTAAAGCAAGCATACGAGAATATCAGAGAGTCACCACCACCACCCAGATCTCACACCTCAGAGGACAAGCAGCTCCTCAGAAGCAGAATTCAGCAGCAAAACCCACAGGACTGGCACATAAGGCGTGATTACAGCAGACATTAGCAGGCAGCAGTTGTGAGAGACAAGTAATAATAAAGGTAAGAGATAAACAGGCAATAATCAGAGGTCAAATTACCTTGCCTTTCTCTTGAATCCTCTTCTGCACCTCTGGGACAGGCATATCTATATAAATGACCAAGTGAGGTGGCAGCAACTCAGAAATGCTGATCTCCTTGATTTCTTTGTAGTGATCAAGGCCTGTGTAAAACACAAACAAATCACATTCCCCACCTCTGTATTTGCAGTCTCTTCTTTTGGGCTCATAGAGCAAGTTTAGGGTAGGCCTTTGCTCAAACAGAATTCAGGAAGTTTACAGAAAAAAACATCTCCAGAGAAGTTCCATGCATCGAGATCTAAAATTCTAAACCCAGTTATATCAAAGAGGGACTTTATTCCTGACTCGGGTTTAGAGGAATCTCAGCTTTTCCTCCATCATTTAGAGATGGTAAGCAGCAGTAGCTCTGATCAAGATGTTTGTTCCCTAAGGATTCCAGTACAATCCAAAAAAGGATTTTGGATTTTGTATTAAATTGTGGGCTGCTGGGCTTTGCTGCCTCAGCAATGCAGAGCAGGAAGACACACCGATCATTATAACCAGCTCTCCAAGTCACCCAGCAACTTACAGCAGGTGGTAAAAAACAAATACACACCTCTTAAATCCAACAGCAAAACCAGGAGGCAGTCAAGAAAACAGTTATCTCCACCTCAGGAGCAGCCAAAGTAAGAGATTTATTCAGTGCCCATAATCCCAAACCAAGCCACTCAGGTTGGGAGGAACATCCCCAAATCACCTTGTTCAACCACCCTGCTGAGAACTCCACCCACAACATTCTAAGTATCTCCAGGGGGAAGATCCCAGGTGATTTGCTCCAGGGTTTGACTCCCTTCACAGTGAAAAAGGGTTTTTCCTTAAAAATGAAACATTTTGCATTTCAATTCATACCCTTTATTTTTTGTCCTCTCACTGCCACTAAGACCAGACTGGCTCCATCCAGTAACACATGAACACTGAATATTTAAAGGAATCCCTCCTTCCAAGCAGGAATTTTTTTTTTTTCTTTTTTAAAGTAAAGTAAACTACCAAACTTCAGAAAGATTATGGCAAAAGAGCTTCCTTTTGCTGGCAGAAACTCACATCTCCTGTGGACATATCCCTGCTTTAACATGGCATCCAGGAACACAAAGTCGCTGTAGGGAGAGCGCTCCAGCACCACGCCTTGACCTGCAAGGGAGAACAGGCTCCAGGTTGGAACAAAAGAAGCTGCAAGGTCCCTTCCAGCCC
>VZTT01034668.1:5017-17548 GCA_013400855.1 Buphagus erythrorhynchus | reverse complement strand
CCAGCATATGGTTCATAGATTAAAAGGTTACTATTCTGCACTGTAGGGAATCTAACTCTATTACATTAGCCTTTAGCTCTGTATTACATTAGTCTTTGCAGTGCTTTATATAGCTGTAACAATTTTGATGTGGTGCTTAATCACTACGTTTTATATTGAAGAGAAGAGCAATGTGTTTGTCCCTTTCAACAGGTAGTACGTTCACAGCCTATTGCTTTGCTTCCATTGTGCAGGCTATGTTGGAACATGTTTCTCACAGTACATTAGAAATGCATTGTAGCCCTCTGCTACAGGTTTGTTTCATAGCTGCTTTAACAATAATTATTCTTACCATTTATGAACAGCAACTGGTGCAGAAGTCACCAACTTCACAGCGCTGGTGAAACGTTTTTGCACTCATAACAAATAAGAAAGTGCAAGCTAAAAGCTAAATCCTTGGAGGAATGAGTAAATTCACTTTCTTCAGGTAAAATTGCTGAAAGAAGCTCAGCTTCTGCAAGTGGTTCTCTAGTGGTACTAAAAGCTTGTTCTGAGTCTTTACAGCTGATATATTTTTCTATTAAAGTTTTTGGACTGGGAATTATAGTCCAGTTCTTACCTGTGCTGTAAGCAGAGCATCTCTACAAAGCATAGTCAGGACACAGAGTGAAGCAGCATGAGTAGGAAGAGGTCTAATGGAATTCTCAGGTTAGAGCATCAAAAATTCAGACTGATGTTTTGTTTATTGGCAGAAAAGCAGAAACGTGTAATTGGAATGCTTGCAGATTCATTTTCAGTAAGTGAGAGGGAAAGAATGAGGCTATTCTGACAACTTTTACTGTTGAAACTGAAGAGGAAATTTCAAAAGCATTATCCAAGTGCAGCATTCAGGTAGATTAATCATTCAGACATCAGAAATTAAATCCTTTGGGTTTTTTGATTGTCATTTATATGCTAACATAAATCCTATGGTTTTACCCATCCTGAACATGAAATGAAAAAATTCTGTCTACATTGGTGATTCCACTATAAGAATTTTTTTGGGTCTGCCATGACTTTTTTCTTTCTTTGCTAGAACAGCTGGGACAAAGGGCAACAAAAAAATGTATAATACAAGCAGACACTGCTGAATTAATATGCATGCGGCACACACTTAAGTTTGCTGTGCAATTACTTTTTGTTTTTTAAGCAAGGAGAATATAGAAGTCTGTTGAGATCTAGACTATGTGCAATGTATGTCTGAAATATATCACAAGAGTAATACTTGATTATATGAATATTAAAACCTGAGATCTGATTTAGAAATTTCAATTTAAGTGCCACAAGTGAGTGGCATGGATTTGAAAGGCACTGAACACCTGCCATTTCTTAGAATTTGGTCCCAGAGAAATCTAAAAATATGAATTCCTGAATGCAGATTTAGAATAGTCAGTTGAGGTTGTCAAATTAGGATATTTTTTGCCAAAACCTGTACTCCTGAAAAGGATCTTATCTGCCACTACAAACACAAGCTCAGATGGAGTCACTCCAGAATTACCCTTTCGGGTTTATTTTGTAAACAGTCCTGAAATGACTTTTGGTAATATGGGTACATTTGTGCATTAAAGTCCAGGGAAGACTTTTGTGCCAGTTATTCCCAGAGACTTTCTTTTTTTTTTAATTAAACATAGGACATATGCTTAAAATGGTTACTAGTAAGGGCATTGTGCCCAGTAGTGACTGCAGCTACAGTGTACTCATGTGCACATATGCATGCTGCTATTCCTCGTTGCTCATCATGGAGATTTCCCTGAATGAATGTGGGATTGGTGCCGAGTGGTTTTTAAGGATCTTTTTTCTCTATGTGTGTATGTGTTTCTGGTGCTGTAACAGGCTAATTAAGAATGAAAAGAAAGTGTATATTTAATGCAACATTGTTAAAGAAGGCTTCCACCTTTTATTCCAACACTGGATGTATGTGTTGAGGTCATCACAGGGGCTTTAAGTGCTCCTCCCTAACAGTGGAGCAGTGCCAGAGGCTGCTGTGGCTGTGTTGCTCTGTTTGGGCACTTGCACCCTGCCCCATGTGCCAGGGCCTTCCCCAGTCTCACCTTGCAGAAGAGTTTTTTCTCACTGAGTCTTTAACTGTTGGCTTTCTCAACTCTCCTGCCCTTTGTCCAGCCCTGTGTCCCTAGCAATGGAGTCTGATATTGGTTATATTTTTTTCCATTTCATTTCTTTTCAGAAAGATAGTTTGTCATCTCAGTAGCTTTACTTGTGGTTAAATTAGTTTTGTCTGTTTTGCATCCTCATGCCTTTCCAGAAGTGCAGCCCATTCTCTTGCCTGTTAAGCTGGGCAAGAAAAAAAAATTTAATGCAACGTCTTCTAATTAAAATTGAAAAGCATAGAATCATAGAATGGTTTGGGTTGGAAGGGACCATAAATACCATCCAGTTCCAACCCTCTGCCATGGGCAGTGACACCTTCCAATAGACCAGGTTGCTCAAAGCCCCACCCAACCTGGCCTTGAACACTTTCAGGGATGGGGCAGCCACAGCTTCTCTGGACAACTGTTCCAGTGCCTCACCACCCTCACAGGAAGGAATTTGATCCTAATATCTAATCTAAACCTGCCTTTCAAGTTCCCATTACTGTAAGCATGCTGGCTCCTGGCTCTTGTGATACTACTGTGTCTACAGTCCCATTGTTTGCTGCTGGCCTTGGCTTTAAACACAGGGGCTAGCTTGATTTTTAATTTTTTTTAGTGCTATGTACATTCTGCAGGCCTATTGATTTTAATGAGGACTGATTTAATTTTTTGAGATCCCAGAGAACTTACGGCAGGGATTAGAATACCCTGGAATATTAAACCTAATTTAAATTTAACTGAAATTGTCAGAATAAATGAATAATTAAACAAGGTATGTTTTGTGAAACACCTGGGGGATTTTCTTTCCCTGCTTTTATACTCACTAATTTGCAGACAGCACTTACCTGCATTGAGACTCTGGAGTGTCATTATTCTGCTGCAGTTAGTACTGGTGGATAACTGCAAATAGTCGTTCTTCTTCCTTCTCTTTCCCCAAAGCCCCAGTGGTCTCCATTTATAAAATAGGGATGGCAGTGGTGATTTTTTTTCATAAAGGTTCTGACGAAGAGTTAGGCACTCATATATTGAGTAAAGGCACTAAAGAAAAGGTGAAAAAGTTGACATTACTTTGCGTTTTGTTGCAGTGCAAACATACAGGTGTTATGGACTCCAACTTATTTTTTCCGTGCTGGAAACTGATCTCTGTTTTGGGAAGAGGAGGAGGATGATAAAGACTTTGTTCCTTTCAGTGTTTTCATTTAATTTTCAGCTCTGCCTATTACTTTTCAGTTTGCCTCTTCAATAAATTCAACCTACCTCTTTAATGGATTTTAACTAAGGGATTCTGTCTGAAAAATTTACAGAAAACTTTTTTGCAGACTGATGTATAGTTTGATATTATTTTCTTGTCTAATATATTTTTCTTTTCATAAATAGATTGAGCTCTTCTTCATGTTTTACCATTTTTCTTTTATGAAGAACAAAACAATTTCTGTCCCCTATAGTTTCAGGTGAGACCTGGGAAGGACCCACATAAGTTGGTGAAATAACTGAATGTGCAAAGCACACTGACTGTTGGCAAAGAGATATCTGGTGCAGAACAAATAAGTTTAAAAAAAATAAAAAAAGGAATTTTTTCCAATCTCACAGCAGATACTGCAACAGCATTTTCATGTGACCCAGTAGATGTGTGACAGTACTGTGGTAACCTAAGGAAATTAATTTCTTTGTGTATCTTGGTGATCTTAATCCTCTAAAGATACTTTTAATCCCTGTCAAACACTGGTACACTTACTTCATGTAATAGCTATAGAGTTTAGTCCGTTTGGACACCAAAAAAAAAATCTGGTGTTTTCTTAGTTACCATAATTATATGGTAATTTTTAGATCCTTTTCACATAGCTTGTACATGGATAACACATGCTGAATCAGAGAATCTATTGGATATAAATAGTTATCTGTCAAGCAGTACTAAATTCTGAGTGTTTTTATTACCATAATATATTGATTGTAATAAGTGGCATTCACTATGACATTTCAGTCTGTGCTGAAAGCATGTGTAACACAATACACCATTACTGCCAAACAGGGAATTTGAAGGTTTAATTTAAGTGTATAGTGGCAGCTCCCCAGGTTGCCTCCCAGGTACTGATTTTGAAAAATCCACTATAGATGTAGAGATGATATGGCAGCCTTTTCCTTGAAGAGTTCCTCAGGTTTATATAAAGAGAGCCTTAGATTCATTACTTTTACAAGAATTATAAATTATGTCCAAAAAGGCTGAAATCCTTAAGCAGAAACTTTGTTGGGGTGGACTTAGTATGACAGGTGGGCTGGAGCAGCATCTTGTGAAAGTTTGGGACACTCAGAGCAGTGATAACTCCTTATTGACAAACATTTATTTTCCCTGGGAGCTACAAAGCCTGGTGTGGTGGGCAGCTTCTCTGCTGCTGAAGATGCTAAGCTAGGAACCCTGATGCATCCAGAACTGTCTGTAAGACCTGCTTGAAGGGAGGAAATTATCCTTTTCTTTAAACATTTGACATTGTTGCTTTTAAAAAAACACTGACTCATTAAAAGAAAAAAGGGAGGGAAAGTTTTTTTGGGTGCTTGATTTCCTTCAAAACTGTGCATTTTCAGTATATAGTTAAAGGATTAGTCTGAGGAGGTTTGAATGTGGAAGTGCTTCTGGGTTTATTTTTCTTCAATGTACAGCAAATTTTGATAGAACAATTCATAATGTTGAATTTCTTGATAATTTTGACATCCTCAGAAGACAATCTTAAAAATCTTTCTATATGTATCCAACTCAGTTACTTTGTGTAGCTTTGTAATTTCATGTATTTATTTGCTCTCTAAGATACAGTATTTGCTTAAAAATTCCAAGGATACACATGTGTTTTAAATTTTCTTTATATTTTAGAAAATAAGCTAGGATTGCACAACTTTGTCACTGAAGCCTAATATTACAGGACTTGCAGTATTATACAAACACAGCTTGTGTTTGTATAATATTGCAATTTAGCCTTTTCCTATCACATAGGTTTTTTCCCTTGTCAGGAAGAACTTGAAAAGACTGATGTTTTGTTACATTAATATACAGGCAGGGTAGCACAGACTAGTATTAAAAATGGGTATGCTGAAACAGGTGAACATAAGCAAATATATTTAGTAGATGTCATAATCTGTGTAAGTGCCCTTTTAAATTTTTGAAATTAGGTTGCTGTGCTGTAATAACTATGAGCATCACATAGTTATGCTCAACACCCGGGCTTTGGTAGCTTGGCATTTAGATTTGCAGATTCTAAAGTTCCCTGGTTTGTTTTCCACAGAAATGAAATACATTGTTTATTTATGGATAAACAGTAAACTTCTATTGGAAAATATATAACCTGTGAGTGCAATAAGCAACCAGAAGGAATGATGGGGGCAAAAGGTGCCTGTCTGTATGGTGTGGGCAGTAGACATCTACATGCTTTTATGTGATTCCTTGTTCTTTGCTTTTTTTACTGTATAGGCAGACATTATACATTGCTGCTGACAACTGGCAATTTCTGACTTCCCAGTAGAATTGGATTTTAAAAAGATTTAGACGTGTGGAGTTAAATGTGGCTTCCTGAAACCTTGTCTGGTGGAAGTAAATAGGAGTTTCATAGTAGATGTCAGCAGGCCAACACTTGACATTTGTTGTTTTCCTACCCCTATGCAGAAAAACAAACATGCATTGGGAAATCAGAGACTGAATCATTTTGGTGGCTGAAACAGTGCAGTACTATGTAAGTTTTGACAGACAGTTAGCAATTTAATTTAGAGTGCTTTAAGAAGCGAGGACACATTAATGTTGACATTTTGATGTCTATCCTATCTGTTTATGAATGTTCCCTCCCTAAGAATCACAGCCTTGCTGGGATCTCAGTGTGCAGCTCTGACAGGAGCTGAGCCTGGTGAGTCACTGCAGTGGCTATGGGGTGGGCAGAGACAGAGCCTGGCCCAAAACCACCTGTAGGTACTGGGTCCTCAGTCCCAGCAGGTTCCCTCTGGAGGCTCTGCCCTGCTGCACCACCAGCTGGTTGTGCAGGCATTGCCTCAGATGGCTGCACTGGGGAAGAGGAGCTGAGGAAGGGGGCTGGGAGAATCTAAATGCCTCGTGGGTGAGGAGTAACATCCAGCATAGTCATGGTAGTGTCTTAAATGGCATCTCAGCATATTGCCCATCCCAAGTTATTGATTTGAAGTAAAAAGCAGAATGTGCTTAGTATAGAGGAATGGGAACCACTGACATTCCTGAGGCTAGGACATCTAGGCATTAAGACAACAAGGGGACATTAAAGCAAGCTACATACTGACCAGGGACAAAAAAACCCAAGCTTTGACATTCTTGATGGTTATTCCTGTGTGATAGTCTGTCAACTGCAAGGTGTTCAAAGGCTTGAATATTCAGTATTTCAGTCAGTATACATTAATAGAAGCTGAAAAGTGCTTGTGTTTTCTTGGGCATTTATTTACCTCTCCCTGAGAACATGGGCACAAAGTCTGTGTTCAGTTGATTGCTGTGAAAAATGGTAGAAGGCTTCCTTTCCCCTCCCTTTTCATTTTGTTCAGTTCAATTTTTTATGAGTTATTGTTTGTGTGGAACGATTGATTCCATTTAGAAAGAAGTAGAACATTCTGTCAAATACTCCTGTTGGGTGCAGATTCACATCCACACAGTGTGGTGCTAAGGCATTTCAAAGCAATCATTTTCTGGTTAAGACAAAAGTAATGCCATAAGAGAGGGTTTTTGTGCACTTGAGGCACTGAAATAAGACTGCAAAACCTAAAACCAAGAGGCCGCAAGTGTCACTTGCAGCATGTTGGATGCAGTAGATTAGTTCTGTATGACCTTTAAGAGGACTGAAAATCTATTTGATTTTGAGCTGTCTTTTCCTAGAGAATATACAGACTGCTAAAATCCCAAAAAGAGCATAAAGCAATGGATGGATGTGAAAGGCAGATTAATTTAAATTAAAAATGCAAACCCCATTTCTAGCAGAATATGATTGACTGTTGAAAATATAAACAGCCAAGAAAATGGCAGTTCGTCTCTTGATGTCCTCCAGTCAAAACTTTAGTCAGGTGCAAGTTATGCCTTGGTCATGCCTGATTTCCCAGGGTGATTGTGTGTAAGTCTTCAATTGCATTAT
Source organism: Buphagus erythrorhynchus (assembly GCA_013400855.1). Taxonomy (NCBI): domain Eukaryota; kingdom Metazoa; phylum Chordata; class Aves; order Passeriformes; family Sturnidae; genus Buphagus; species Buphagus erythrorhynchus. The sequence goes on along the minus strand of VZTT01034668.1, from coordinate 10,317 downwards.
ACCAGAGGTCACGCTTGATATTTGTTGTGATCATTTTCAAATTAAATCAGAAACTATAACATGAGCCAAATTGAAATAAATAGTGTTCTTATTTGTCTGTCCCTTCACAGGTACTACAGTGCTACCATTTTGCAGATGTCAGGAGTGGAAGATGACAGGCTTGCAATCTGGCTGGCTGCACTGACAGCATTTATAAACTTTATTTTTACTCTTGTGGGAGTCTGGCTTGTTGAAAGAATGGGTCGCCGGAAACTTACACTTGGTAGCTTAACAGGTGAGTGTTTCATTAGTGTATTATATTTTCCTCATAATTATTAATGAAAGGAAAATAAAATTTCAAGTGCAATTGTTTTCAAAGTAGTCCTCTTCAAAATTACAGTGTTGATGCCATCTTCTCTCTGAAATCATACAGATTTTCAAGACTGTTAGTAAAATACCATAGCTAGAGGCTAATCTAAAAGTGACAGCCTGTTATTTTTTCCGGTGACTTTCTCCTTGAAGCCATGTTTGACAATGTTTTCATTTACCCTTTTTTTCCTGTTTAAGGAATCAAATGCCTGGAACTTCACAGGTGGTTAGTTTTTAAATCTCATATATAACTTCGGGCTTATTAATTGCAATTCAGAACCAGCTGATGAAGGAGTACCAGAGAAAGCATATTGCATAGCCATTGCAACACTTCATAAAATGTAATGCAGTTCTCTGCATAGTTACCTCAGATACAGTGCAGTAAATAACCTTACATACATTAATGTGATTTTAATTCACCTCCTGTATGAGGTATGCGAAGACAGAATTCTTGTTTTGTACATTTTGTCCAAATATTCAAACACCATAACTCATCACATGGTCTTTTCTTGAAAGCAGGTAAAGGCAGAGCAAGCAGCCTTCTTGTGCTCATTGTGTCCTGTTATTAGGATGGTAATTCCCTGCTTGTTCCTGCCTTATGTGCTCGTTTTTGCTGAAGTGATCTGTGACCAAAACTTGCCTCTGGCTGAGTGTCTGAAAGGTTCAGATGTTTACAAGAACAGGGTTTGAAACTGTTCTTGCTCCTTTTGAAATAGTGTTCACAAGTATTTAGCTGTAAAGGTTTAATGTCTTCATATTTTGTTCTGCTATTGCTGTCAAGGATCCAAATTTCTAGTTAGTGCAGCACAGCAGAGGGGACACCAGCTGCCATGTCACTGGATGTGCAATTCCCAGCTTTCAGCTGAGTTAATCTACACTTGAGTATTTGAATGTGTTTATATAGGCAGAGCAGCAACAACACAGTGACACGAGTTGTTCAGTACACAGTTACTCAAAGCATGTTTCTCAAATTTTAAAGATGTGAAAAAAAAATAAAATTGTTACTTTTAGTCTGTTCCACATCAGTTACAATACATCTCCCCTATATGTCCTCCTGTGCCTCCAGACAGTCTGTTGTCTTGTCTTTCTGGGGTGTGGATCTCTCCAGGCTCTCCACTGACACTTCTGATTCTTGGATGCTGCCTCTCCTTTAATGACTATTGAAACAGAGGATTGATTGATTGATTGATTGATTGTTTGGCCCTAGTAATCTCACATGTCTGGCCAGCCCCCTCGAAGAGTTTATTGCTTCAGCTGTATAGCTGTGATAACCAACATGGACTTTTCATATTATCAGAGCTCATTGCTTTTTGGCTTTGCTTAACATATTCAAAGGTAGTACATCTGAAACGTAGATATAAATGTCTCTTACAAAGCATGTTAGTCATGGATCAGAGGAGGATATAACAATAAGACACAGAATTAACAATGGAGCATAATGCATTAAAGGGTTATTTGTTAATGATGTTTGGACACAAAGTAATTGTTTAGTAAAAATGGTCTTTTTTTTATGGCTGGTTGCCAGCCGTACGTCTGTGGTGTCACAAGCCAAGCTCTAGTGCTTGCTGTGGTCTTTTCCTGCAGTCCCTCCTAAGGATAATGCAAATAATGGCAGTCATGAAATCATACATCATCCCTCTGTACTAGTTAGAATTTTGTCATGCAACATTTGACTTAGGTAGTGGTGGATGTGTTCTCCTTAGCAAGAGGGCTGTGTAATAGAATGGTAATTACTAAATCTACTGGTGGATTTGTTTTCCATGTTGAGTTTTCTCACAGGGTAAACATATCTTACTGCTCTACTTTGGTTTGCATTTCTAAGGACATTACAATTTACACTGAGTTATTACTGGCAGCTTCTCTGGTCTTTGGGGAAGCCAGGTATGCCCCAGTGTCCCACTGCATAAAATGAAGACAAAACTACTGCTTTTGCCTCGTGCTGCAAGGATGTGGGGCTTTGTTTCTTTAATAAAGGCTAATTGATTAGATGTTTATTAGATAAAAACCTACAAGAATAATCAGTAGAGAGTAACATTAATATTTTGATTAAAAGCTATATTTTCATTTGACTACTGTAATTTAATTTTGTAATCTTGTGCAACTTTTCCTGCTTTCTGAAAACATTTGGCAGAGATGTTTTAGATTTTATTAATTATGTCTTTATCATTCTCAAAATATTATTAACTTTTGAAAAAATGAACCTTCCAGATAGCATTATGAAAAATTATAGTTTCTGAAAATTTCTGAATAAAATTTCTGAAAAAAAAAAATCCCACTGTTTTAGTTCTCTTTACTACAATTACTGATTTGTCTTAGTCTCTTGTCCATTTTATATTTTTCTTTATCTTATAATATCCTTATAATTTCTTTATCTTTCTTCTACTCTTTTTCTTCAGTTAATTTGTTTCTTCAAAGCTGTTAGTTGGAAGACATGCAGGAATGATGACAAGTATATTATTCATTTTATTTGTGTCTTCTTCTTTCCCTTCAGAAGTTGTCAATTTGAAAGGCACTTGGGCAGTGTACAATTTGTATCTCTTTTTGTAACAGAGAAGATCTAAATTATCTTCAGGATATTTCCTTTTTCTTTTTCCCACCAGAGCTAATGATTTACTGTGATTGTTTGGTTTTGTTCATCATAACAAAATGTCCACAGAATAAAAATATATTAAACTTCATTTGTCAAGTTCACATATTCAGTACTTTTCCAAAGAAACAAGGTATTTACAGTGGTACTGGAAGTGAGTGTATTTGATTAACTTAAAAGACAGAGCATATTTAGAATGAATATAAGTAAGATTATAGAACCTGTCTAAATATATTTGCTGTCTGGCTTATGGCATTTTGAAAGTACAGGACATCTAGTGCAATATCCAACCTGCCCTGAAAACTGTGATTATTAGTGTACCTAGCAGCCATAGCTAGAAGAGAGCCAAGTATGGAATATTTTATGGTGGGAAGGTCCTTTCTGCACATATAGTTTGTGACTGAGTTTAAGGTCTTAGCTGCCTCGGTTCAGGTCAGTGTGTGGTACAGCCATTCCTGCCTATTGGCCATGGCTGCTGCACAGGCATATTCACAGACAACATTATTACATAAATCTTGGTACTTTAGATATTGTTTTTATCTCTGAGAAAGGTTTTCACATACTTAGTGTGTTTGCCAGCTAGGAAACTTTTATACACCACAGATCTCAATGCATCATCGAGTAGCAAGAGGTAAAGTTTTACAAGTCTGAGTTTGAGGCAGTTGCAGTAGTAGCATGAGTAGTGAGGTTTATCAGTTTTCATTAAAATGATGCAGTATATTGTGTGTGTGGCAAATAAGGCAGGAAAACTATGAATTATGTTCCAGTGATGGCCTGTTGCACAAAATGTGAGCATTTTTTCTCATCTTCCTCTCGTCATTTTGTCCAACTTGTGCCCAAGGAATTTGTTGGGGGAAACGGAAGCAAAAAGATGGAAGGGGACTTTTTCTCAGCAGATGTTATGTGTGCTCTTTGAAACAAGATATGTTGCACTTTTTGATGGTATTCTTATGAAAAGTCAAATTTCTCTAGTTTCACAAAGGATAATGGAGTAAATGAAAAAGCTGATGCTACTTTCTGTTTTACAGAAAAGTCTGCAAGTCTGGATGTGGGAGTGGAGAGAAGTATGGTGATTTCAAAGCCACTAAAAATTCTACCTTTACAACATTATTTTCAACACCAAAGATAATAATACCTGTTCATTCAAGCAGTTGTCAATTCCACAGATTAAAAGAGTCTCAACCTACTAATTTGGTATCTGGACATGAAAGCTGGTGTACTTGACTTTAATGTCTAACCTAATTTAGGATGTGGATGTAGCAAAGGGTATTTTTCTTAGGTTCTCATCACAACTCCTTAGGGAATGCTGTATGCATAGTGATGGGGTGCCTTGCTTTCCCAAGCAGAGTTCAGCTCAATAGAGAACTATTTCATGTGCTCTGGAGAAAAGTGTCACATTGTTCTTTATCTGTATTTTTAGGTACTGCTGTAGCACTCATTATCCTAGCTTCGGGATTTTTGCTATCAGCTCAGGTCTCGCCAAGAGTCACACTTAATCCACCAGATCCTTCGCATCAAAACTCTACCTGCACAAAATACAGGTGAGATTTCATGGTCATTCATCCAATCTTCTTGAAGATTATTTCCAATTAATTGAGTTTTACAACCTAGTGTGAGTAATAGACAATTATTCACAAAGCCTAGTATAAGGAACTAAACTAGACAGCTAAATTTAAAATCCTAACTTCCCTCTGTAGAGAAAATTAGACTTTTTGATTAAATTCTCTGAGTATTCCTTTAGAAATTCTTGGACTAAATAAGGTGGTTAAGTGGCAAATTCCACATATACCTCCTCTAACATATCACACCTGCTACAAGTTACAGTGTACAGTCAGGAATATTTTAGAAGGAATTTATAAAAAGGCTTGCTGTTATTGATCTGCTTGTTGTGTATAGCAGCTGTAAACTCTTCAAGAGGATGTGTTCCTTGCCTGTTGTTTTTGTCAGTGGGAAAAAGTAATGTTCAGATAATTGCATACCAATAAACAAATATAATAATTGTGCGGGTTTTGACCTATTTTCCATATGTAGTCATAGTTTCAAATAACATTACTTCTGGTGGTTTAAGAATGTGCAATTTTCTGTATTTTGTGGGGTTTATTCACATGTGAGTGCTCTTATGTTCATTTTGCTGACAGACTAGAAAATTCCCTATCCAGAGAAGACTAGTTCATTGGCTGAAGAACTTCCTAATTATGTTCAAAATCTGTCTTTTTGTAGTAGAAATAAATATCAGGAAATGGGAGGTACACTTCTAGTTTTGTAGTGATATTGGCTAGAAATATGATTCATGGCTTTTCTTCTGCCAGAGCAATGTCTTAGGTGAAAGATTCTGAGGATCTGAAGATTTATAGAAAACTGGGGA
>VZTT01034660.1:6287-19221 GCA_013400855.1 Buphagus erythrorhynchus | reverse complement strand
TGATGCAACAAATAAATATTTTTACTTTCTCTCTTCTCCTCCATTGTCTGTCAGAACAAAACAATTCTACTAGTAAAACATGTAACAGCATTCAGCTTTTATGACTGAACACTGCTGTAATTTTTAATGTCTTAATTACAAACAAAAACAAAGGAATGTGGTAATTGGAAAAGGCAGTAAACAGGAAATTGCCATTGTGGGCAGGAAAGGGATCTATAAAAAGAAAACCCAGATAAGTCAAATTATACAAAGAACACCCAACTACACTTTGCTTGTCAAAACGATTGCAGTTTTCATCTATAAAAAGATGCTTCTGGGTGGTGACTCAAAACCCCTACATTTGCTATCTCAGATGTAATTTCCCTCATTCCATTCTCCTCCGGTGTCAGGAGTATAAAAAGAGACACAGATTGCATGCTCCCTCAGCAGACATCCTGTGAGCCAACACAACCTTTTCAGAACTAAATTCTTTATTTTAGTCATACTTGGAGCTGGGCTTTCCTGTGTGTGTAGGTATAAATGTGCCACAAAACTAAAGGACTTTTGAATTTGGCCATTCTTAAAGTAAGTTTTGCCATTCAAAGATATCTGGACTTTGTCTTTAGTTGGGTGTGGGGGCAGGACTACACTGTCTCTGATAAGTGGCTACGGACAAACTTCATGCCCTTCATTTTTCTTTTTTTTTCCCTCNAGCTCAGCTGGAGATTTTCCGTCTGGGTCTAGAGTTTCCCCAAGGGAAACTGAAATCCTGGTATTTCAAATTTGTGACCTAGACATATGCTCAGCAACATGTCTGTTCCCCAGCGTGCCCAGGGCTGCATTCACCTTCTGGGGAGATTCTTTATTCAGCTCTTGCCTCTCTTTAAGCCTTTCTAGCAGCTGGTGCCCTTGTAAATTCAAGGGCTGCCCTAGGCCAAGAAAAGCCAGAGGCTAAAGGAAAAGCTCTTGTCATCTGCTTTCACCCTTATTAAATGTCTTGTAAGGCAGTTTGACCAAATCTTGTGGGAAGAGAGCAGCTCATTGCTGTCCAACAGCCCTGTCTAGACAGGGTCACCTTGATATGTCCCTGCCAGGCAGGACAGGCTTAGGAAGTGCTTCAGAATCAGTCCAGCATGTGGACAAATGCACTGTCAGAACAGAGACATAAACTGATAAGCAGAAATAGAAATGAGTGTCATGAAGGAGAATCTCTTCCTTTTCATTCAGATAAGCTGCTATTATTTAGTCTTCAATCTGCATTTTGCATAATCTGACATTCAATAGAATAGAATTTTCCTATGAAAGCTGACCCACATTTAGAGCACTGGAAGATGAGGATGTTTTCCCTGCCTGGCTTGTGGCTGGTATCTAAGTTGCAAGCAGTCTGAAGTACCCATTGTAAAAGATTTATGAATTTTACAAAGCAAAGCAGGAAGTTTCTATGTGCATTCTTCTTTGCTCCATTTGAACCAATAGGCAGCATTTTGTTTTGTATCTGGCTACAACAGTGGAAAGACATGGGCGTTTTGAGAGGAACCACATTTGTACCAAATTTCTTTAAAGACTTTGGTCAAACTATAGTTGAAACATACTCATGATAAATGTAGTTGGTGTGTGGCACTGAATGGAGGCATGTTCTGAATCCATGAGGTACTTCTAGTCACAAGTGCAGCTTGATAAACTAAGCAGGACAACCATTTTCTTTGTACGCAGAAGAAAAATTCATTTTAGAGATTATTTCTACATTATTTTATCTGTGATCCTCAACACTTACAGCTAAACTCTCTTGACACTGTATAGCCTCAGAAAAGTAAGTAATCATAACCAAGACCTGGAAAGGACATTAGCTTTTCCAAAGATAAATAAGTTCCTTTTCAAACTCTGTTACAAAAATTTTTATGGATGAAGAGCTTGGAAGTCAAAAGTTAAGAAAATGTCGTATTAGCATACACAGCCTTGACTCAGCTGCACAGGCATCATTAATACGTGCACTTATCTTCTTAGTCACAGTCACTGGCAATGTATCATAAGTGAGCAGGACATAAGGCCTTGAGTATGTTGATATTGTTTCTGATAAAACAATCCCTATGGTTTTATAATAAACCATCCCTATAGTTTTATTAATTACGAGAACAGTGTATTAGTGACACAGCACCTGTAGTTTTCACAGGTTTTTGGAGGAATGACAGGCTGTATGTCATTAACCAGCGAAGCTGTCAGATAATTTTAGAAAGAGAGTGAATACTCAATATTTCTTCTTTTTAGAATAAGTTTCATTTTCTGTAAATGGAAAGAGTGTCTGAATTTAGAACTGAAATCCATTCATTTACAGCCCATGTATAATGTAGTCTTTGACAACTAAAGGATTTTACCACAGTTCTCTGTTGATATTCTGATCTACAGAGACCATCCTCTGTTGGTTGAGAAAATAATTTGCCTTTCATACATAATCAGCCCTGAGTTTCATCTGGAAAAAAAATCCCAGGATGCTATATATGTATATAAAATCCTTATTCAAACAATTCCCTGTTCTCTTGTATTACAGTATAAAAGTAGTTCAAGAAAATAGTCTTAAAAACTCAACTCCTTTTGCCTGTTGTTTGATCTATTTTCCTACCACAGTTCAAAAAGTTCAGCAAGTACAGTAAATAATGCTCTATGTGTCCCAGAGCCATGTATTCCTGATAATGTTAATGTGTAATGTTCATATGTACTTCGAGTTCCTAACAATATTCACCATAGAGATGGGTCTTTGAAACGAAATTTCACACTTTATTGTATGACTGAGTATTAAAATCTGTGGGCAGAAGTTTAAAACCAGATCCAAACTTTGCTCAATTTCTCTTGCTTTTACTGAGAATCTTAAAAAAGCCTATGCTTCATTGGGTTGTAAGAAATCTTCAGTGTCTGATTTTCTGGTTGCAGTCATTGTAACTCAAATTTTCAGTGTTTTATATATTTCAAATAAATATGCACACAGTTAGGACACTGGTATTTTGCATTTTGGGAAGAAAGGGAAAGAGACTGAGAAAAAATGTGAAAGGAGTGGCCTTTAAATTAAAAATACAGATTCTGGTTTTCTACTCTATCATTGTGTGATAGGCAATCATAGGATATGCTCTTAATGACTGAATAGAAGAAATAATCACATTCATAAGTAAAGTTGCCAGAACTTTGTGTGCTTATAAAAGGCTTTTGCTGATTAGGAAACATAGAAGTCAAATTAAGATTAACTGTGGAACGGAGGTTGCATGTGGCAAAGGTATATAGTTTGAATCAATTCAGAATTGATTGATGACATTGAAGAATTTACAGGTTTTCTGATCTTGGGCATTGGGATATTTCTATCCAAAAGGGACTGAGTCCTTTTTAGTGCTGGGAAGTGCTTCTGATTTTTTTAAGCTTCTGTTAAGTTTAAGAGGACTACTAAGATGAGTAGCAGGTGGGGGAGTCTGAAATTGGGGGCATGTGAGGTATGCTCCTAGGGAACAACCTAGAGCTTTGAAATTCAGAATTAATTGTATTTGGGAAAACAAAACAAACAAACAAACAAAATTAAAAACAAACAAAACCCAAACAAACAAAACAAGAAAAAAAAAAACACACCCCAGTTGAACAGGAGGAAATTTCCTTAAAGGTGTACAGACTGTATTACAGATATTTCCTTTGCATGCAGCAGGCATATCCCATTCTTTTTCTTACAGCTCTTTTGTTTAACATGTTCTTTCTGGGTCAAGGGCTTTTTCTAAGGTTTTATGGAATGCATACCTTGTAATATAAATTTTGAAAAACTGCTTGTAAACCTCACAGGTAAGATGAAAATATGTCCAAGGCCCTGAATTAGAGCTGCTGATGTTTGCACTGGAGCCCCACTTTCAGAAGACAGCGAAGCCAGAGATTTCTGCTTCGCAGAGAACACCTCCTGCTCTCACTGAGCAGCCATGGGCCAAGCTCCCAGCTCTTAGATAGTCCCTTTTAAAGCTCATTAATGAGAAACCCCAGGTTTTTTGGTAGCTTAAAGGGTGATTTGCAGATGCTGATGTCTGTGCTGGTGTGCAGCAGTTGTGCTCACTTGCTCTGTGGTTATTTCACAGCAGTTTCCTAGGTTACAGTTGGCTCCAGTTTGTTGCTAGTGACAGGTTCCTTATAAAAGCTGGTAAGTGCTCGTCCCCTCTGTGTCACCTCAGGCAGGAGGTGCCTCAGGCAGCCCCAGTGTGCCCAAGCTGTGCCAAGCAGGAGAGGTTCTGCTCCCTCTGCTCTCAGCAGAGTGCAGATGCTCACACAGGCTTCCCAAAATCTGCAGTGCTCAACTCCATCTCCCAAGCATTGGGAAGTCCTTCATTCAATACATGGGTCCTTCACCAGAACTTTCAAATTGTTATAGGCAGAGTGATAGGAATTCCTGGAAAAGGAAGAATGAGAGCCAGTGCCATGGGTAGAAGTCAAAAGGGATCTATCCTCTGACCCACCACATAAGGGATTTCAGTTTGCATATTTCAGAAGTTTCTGAAGTATTTCCCAGTCATTCAGAAGTGCAAGGGATAAGATGCAGGAGTTGTGACTTGCCAGAGATAGCAGCTAAAAGAAGAACCAGAATCAGAAGTCAATATTCCTTCAGTTTCCACTTCTCAGATAGCAATGATATGAGTGTTTCAGGCTACTGTCAGCTACCCTGGAGATTATTATGAAAGTACTAGTTCAAAAACTGATGTTAGAGCACTATTATTTCAACAGAATTAATAACAGTAATAATAACAAGCAATAACAATAATTCCATGGATATGTTACTTGCAGAAGGAAACATGGAGCTCCAAAAATGAATTTCGAAGTCAGAATGGCTTCCACACATAAAAGAATCTCTGCTAGTAAACCAAATTTAGTTGCAAATCTGTGTATGCTGTCTGACTGTTTCAGCATCTTGTCAAAAACTCTTCTATTGTCTTTGAAAAGATAGGCTGGATTTTTCTGATGTTCCTAGTAAAAGGAAACCAAAGCATTGCCTTTGTTTTCCTGTCATCATCTAAAAAGTAATCAAGTTGTAAATTATTCAGTAGCAACTTGCATTTTTACTTGGCTATCTGAGTAGTTTAAAAATTCAGCTCATGTACATTTACCTATATTTATAGTTAATGATGTATACAAGCTTTAGCTAGCTTGGAAAATGGGCTTTTTATAATTCTATCCACTGTGACAATGTTTCTACAAAACCCTTAAAAAGATGAGGGCATACATACATAACTAGCCTGGTTTCCTCCATTTGAGAAGTATCTACTTAGAAAATATTAATATAAAGTATAACTTAATTTTAAAAGAAAATTATCAAATTAAATTTGCTCAGATTATAAATGTAAAATCAATCTGGGAAGTATCTTAAAATCAATACACATTTTCCCTTGTGCTTTTGTTCTTTTAAAATATCCATTGATCAGTGAACAATCTGTTTGCTTTAACTTCCACATTAGTCCTATGGCACTGAAGGAAAAGTTCAGTGTTTGTATAAAAGATCTTGAATTAAATTTTGGTTTGAAACTTACTGGATAGGAGAGTAGATGTGGATTGCCTCATTCAATTACCCCAGCTGTTTCTAAAAGTAAACAGCAAAATTTAAAAGCAATGTCAGTTTTATAAAGCAAAGAGGGGTATGTTTTTTAATGGGTTATGAAATATAGGCACCTTTTAACCTAGTCAGTTCACATTAAAAAACTCTCAGTATTGCAAAAAGCAATGTAAAAAAGAAATTACAAAATAACTGTGATCTGAAGAAATTCAAGGGTAAAAAATGTCCCAAGTTATATAGCATTCTCTCTTGCCTTTTGTTCATGGTATAACTAAAAGGGAATTTAATCTCCCTGTTTCAAATATCCACTAAAATACTTTTTGCTTCTACTTTTCAGCAGAAAAGCAAGATGGGCTCAACTTCTGCTACTCAAATTTATAAAGATACATAGGAATGTTATTGATCTGAAGGAACTGGAAGAGACCCAGTAATGAAAAAAGAGGTTAACTGCTGTCAAGAACTGCTGTTTCTTTAAGCTTATACTGAAGGCTGTATAATTTATAACAGACTGGGGAGAAGAATTGGTTTTGAAGCTCTGCATTTTAAATTTGATTTTAAATTGTCGTTCCATATATAGTTTTCCATTTCTGAATGTAGTGCCAGATGTATTTCTATGTAGTCAGCATCTCATATACGAGGAATGAGTTTCTGCATGGCTCCTCCAGCAGGGGCATCACAGAAAATGCAGTTTAGTGCAAATGAAGTTGTAAAGAGTGAGGCATGCTTTCCATTTTGAGTTTCTTCTGGCATTGACACAACCCTCAACACAATAAGGGTGGATTGTGAGCTACAGCTCACTGTAGCTCCTGCAATAATCTGGTATAGTGTCATAGGATCCCTTTTTTGGCTCTATTGCCCAACAAGTTCCTACTGCCAGAGCTTGTTGGCAGCAGCTGTGGGTGGTACCAATGCCAGTACCACTGCCCTGGTACCAGCACCACAATAATTCCCAATTCTAAATCTGTGTGACAGTGAATTGCAGCCAGTGTTACTGTGCTACCACCTGTGCCACCCTGGGCAGTTTATCCAGCCTCATTGAGTCCCACCTGGTCCTGCAGCATCCCTGTCCCAGGCCAAGCACTGGCACACACCTGGACTCTGCACCTGGGCTGTGCCAGCTCTGGTGTCACCAGGAGTATCCATATGCAGGTCCCTAGGACAGAGTAGGATAAGAAGAAGTGTGCTACTTTTACATTTCTCAGACTCCAGTTAACTAAGGAGACTTCCCGAGATGGATGTGTCTGTAATTATTTCCTTTGGATTTGTCTGATGTGCACTTGACCAGGTTCTCTGGGAAAGGTGTAGATTTTCAGCTTGTGTAACATCCTTTGGCACTAAGGTCCACGAACAGTTGTGCATGGCATGAGGAACTGCTTCCTTCCAGGCAGCTGCTTTGAATTTCACTCCTATTTTTGTTTGATACTTCCTAAATCTGGTACTGAATCAGAGTACATAGCCACAAAAACATACAAGGAATTTAACTCACCGTTTTTTCATCCAATCTTATAAGGTTTTTCTACAGGTCTTTACAATCAGCTTTCATCTCTGCCTCTAAACAATGCACTGTCATTTGCAAACTTTTTCACCCTGCTGCAGGCTCCTGGCAGGGTGTGACAAGCAGCAGCTCCTGGCAAGCATCTCCAGGGAGCTCCACTCCCACCACACTTGTACTGCAAAAACTGGCTGTCTGCTGGGGTTTTTTTTCTCTGTGTTGTGTCTGCCTGCAAAATACCACCTATTTGTTTCTGTGTAGGCCTCTCTGTGCTGCTCTTGAACACCTAAATCAGATTGCTATAGCTGTGCAAGTGTCTGTATTTCATTCTAGGACATTAACTAATGTAGTATTTAACTTCTGTGCACCCACATCCTTTATTGGATCTAGCCTGAAGTACACACCAACACTGTTCCTTTGTATAGAGAAAGCAGACTAGAAAAGCATTTGAAGGTACTACCTTTTAACAGCCCTTTACTGGGAACCCAGCTACACTTCTGAAAGACTGATAAATGTTGGGCTGAGGATGTCTGCACAGTCAGGAGGCTGAAGCCTTTCTTTTGCCTGGACTTCCTCTCATACTTCTCTCTCATCAGTAAGTCTTTGGATCTCTGAAGACATGTATCACTGAAATGGGGAAGCTTATGTGGGAGACAGAACTAGATGTGCTTTGGACCCTGGGTGAGACTTGCTGCAGGGCATCTCACTCTCAGTTTTTGCAGGTGGATCTCAGCTGTGTCTGCTGTACTTTAAGCCACAGGATTCCCTTTACAAACTCCTTTCCAAATATACATCAAAAGGGATTGCATAATCCTAGAGGTTAAGTCAGTTGTAATAAATGGCTTCATGTTGTTCAGAAGATATGAAAACCTCTCCCCCATGATTAGACTTTCAATATTATTCATTTATTTACTTAAAAATGATGCACATAAAGAGACTGAAAGACAAACACAGTGAAGATTAATCATTATAAAATAGTAATTACAAGAAAGAGTCCTAATTGACTTATCTTTTGAACCCTACAGGTATTTACCCTAACTGGACAGTAATGAATTCTTACCGTATATTACAGCAAGACCTCCAACTATCCAGAAGCTGTAATGCTGAACTGGCCTGCTTTTTCTTGAAAAGAAAAGCATGCTGGGGAAAATTTTAAAAATGTAAAAAAAAAATAGCCAGGAAAGAATTTTCCATTTTTGGAGAGATTTTACTAAAAACGTACTAAACCAAGTACTACATATACTCTTTTTATATTTATGTATACACACACATACACTCAGAAATACATATGAATATTTATATCTCATATACTGAACTAGAACAAGACAGTAATTTTGAACATACAAAAGTCAGTGGCCAAGACATTAAATAAATATATCTGGGATAAGATAAATCAATCAGCATGTCATTACAAGTGTGCCATTACTTCCACTTTGCTTTCCAGCCCATCAAGTGTTAGTGGCTTTTTAGGCTGCAACAACCTTGGAGAGAGCCCTCCAGATCTTTAAGAACTCATCAACTGTTGTGAGGACTTAGCTGTGGATTTGCTCCCTTCTTCATATACATCCCCAGTGCCTCTTAGGAGATTCCCACCCTATATTCCTGTCCCAAATGCCAGGTCTCACTCCCCGTTCCACTCCATACTCCCAGAGTTTGCCCCACATCCATGTGCATGGGGGGAGCAAGAAAGTTCCTGCTCCCCTGGGAGTGCAGCACAGGACCCAGAGGGCAGCAACCATGACAAGGAGAAATGTAGCTTTCCTCTTTTCCATTCTGAATTTTCTTAACGAAAGCACTGCTGTGACTACAGAGCCAACTCCAAACAATGTACGTGTTTGTATCCTCTGCTGTGCACGTAACATGGAAATCATTCTACAGCTCTGTCCCAAGATATTTATTTACTCTGCATTTTATGTGTGTGGTAAATGGGTTATGTTTGATGTGTCAATCTGTTTGCCCTTGCATCATGTACACTTGCCAATACCCTCTGCTGCAGTGTGTAGTAGTGAATCAGCTCAAAGCCTCATTAATCAAGAAACCGTAAAACAAATACCTTTAAAACGTTAATGTTTTGTCATCTCTGGGGGAGGATCCACGTAAGTTATGATCTCTCATAGTATTAAATAGACATAGATGATTCATGAATTACCCCTAGCTGAAAATGGCATGAGAATGAGCCTATATTTAGCTTTCTTCTGGCTTTTTCTTGATAGGTTTTACCCACAAGCTCACATTTGCTTATGACATCAAAATTCTCTCTCTTGGAATTAGCAGTAGTGTTGCAAGCACCGTGTTGGGGTCTTATCATGAATGAATTGGTAGGAAGGTTGAAAGGAAACAACTTCTACTTAGCTACCTTGTTAATCAGCATTCACAGAAAAAAAATCCTTCACAGAATGGGGATTATTTGATATGAGAGAGATTTGGGAGTTGTTTATAGAAAAGTCCCTAAAGCCTTTGGAATAAAACACAGCTGCAGTGCTGAAAGCAAATCAGATGCTGGATTGTATTACTGGGGTAAACAAAGTGAAGCAAAGCCTAGGAGGAGATGGTCTTGTTACATAAGACATCACTTACATTGCATCAAAAATGCTATAACTCCTATTGTGTCCTGCTCCTCTGGGTGTAATTGCTCTTGAAACAAAGGAACAAAGCAGGACAACCAAAATGATAACAAGTTTCAAACAGTTAAGCACTGAAATGTTGGCAAATGTGAAGGTTTTTTTCAACGGGGGAAAAAAAAGAACAGAACACCTTTAGAGTAATCTATTGAAAGTGTTTGGGTTTAGCATACAAAAAGCTAACCTGGGAATAGGTGCATTTCTTTTTTCACAGGCAGAGAGAGCAAAAAATGAAGCTCAGTAATGTGAAAATCAGATGATGGAAACATAATGAAGGCTAATGAGCCCATAAAATAGGTTACCAAAAACCTATTGAAGGCCTTTAAAAGATATCTCTCTTCCTTTCAGAACACACAGCAGAAAAAGAGATAGAGACTTACAGGAGCACGAAAGAAAATGATATGTAGAGCACAAAGAGGAGCAGATTTAACAATGGGACATGTCACCCTGTTCTCTACTCTGTGAGAGCTTACCCTGTTTTCATCACTGTGTATCTCTTCCATGTTCCTGTTCCCTCTTTATCAGCAGACTTTGCCTGTCAGTGTGAGATGAGCTCACTTTTTTCATCCTGTTTTTGTATGGAAATTTGTCTCATGGAACAGCACTGTTTCTGTGTCTTTGCTGATCTTTCACACCCCCTTAGGAACTTGGCAACCTACGGGGCCAATTTTAACTGTATGTTATCAAATATATTTCCACAAATTTCATTAATAGGTAGTGGGATAGAAGAGAAAAAGAGAATTTTTAAGTGTCCTGAGCTACGTTATAACCTCAAGCCTGATTAAACATCAGAAAATCCATATCATCTCTCAAACTCATTATACAAATGTCTGCAAAACTTTCTTCTTGATTGCTACTGCTCATAGAAAAGCTTCCCTAATTTCTTTTATTCCAGGGAACTCTTAAAACTGAGAAGTTTTTGGGTTTGGATCAAACAGAATAAGCCAGTACATATCCAACAGCTCTGCTCAATATTCAACCTGTACCAACTGGTCCGGCAAGAGATATTAACTGTCTCCAAAGATCTTGATGCCCTTGAACAGGATACCACATCTCAGCATATGTCATATTTATTTATGTCATATTTATGAGATAAGTAATAGCATATGAAATAACTTGAAAAATAGCAGGTGTGGATTTATAATGTATCTTCACCGCTAAAATAACATCTTAAGAAATTCTTATTATGTGCAGTCTTGATGTTATGCTGCTTGAATTTTGAGGTATTCGTTCATTCCTCTGCTTTTGTATCAAAGCTGTAATTTAGTCCTGCATATTGGTTTTCTATGACCATTACTCACATGGAAAAAAAAACCCACAAGAGAAACTCACTCTTGCATGTGAAGCACTTCACTAGTGTGGAACCCACTGCTTCAGGACACTAAGTCATCTGCTGAGATATTTTAAAAAGTTGATTTGCAATCAGTATTTGGATTGTTTTGCCAGACAAAACCAACATGTAGTCACAGGACAAAGAGGACAAGTACTGGTTGTTCTTTGCAATGGTCTGGACAAGTTTCCCATCTATCTTATCTGTAATTGATTGTCCAACAAAATTAGAAGGCATTTTCTGTTTTCAAAGAGTAAAATTCAGAAACTTTGTTAATGGCATTATTGATAGGTTTCTGCAAGAGGGAACTGGAATTTGCTGGTTTAGTATCTCTTAATATTTAATCCGATATAGCTGAACTGGCTTTTTATTTTTTTCCTTAAGTGCAAAAGACAAAACACTGTAAATCCAGAATAGACCCTGATTCTTGCTAAAACATCATGTAGGGTTGCAAGATTTCCAAGCAAATTGATCCATTACTTACTATTGTTTGATAAATGAATAGTGATGATTATTGGTTTGTAAGAATCCTTTAGAAAAAGATTCCATATTTTCTAGAAAACTTGAAGCCACTAAATTTTGTTTACTTGGAAGCACTGAATTATTCTAGTTACAGATAAATAGATAGATNTCTATAGATATAGATAGATATAGATATAGATAGATTATATAGATAGAGATAGAGATAGAGATAGATATATTAATTAAATTGCAGGTTGCAAAATTTGTGTCTCTACAGGGCTGTGGTATGAACCAGTAGGGTAACTATGGCATTTCAAATGCCAATCAAAATTATGAATAGAAATGTGTCTTGAGAAATATTAAGGTGCATGAAAAAAAAGAAAAAAATCTCTCCAAACTATCTCTTCCATTATTTAATTCCTGTTTTAATGAAGGACCTTTTGGAGAAATTGCTATGCTTGAATAGCATGTAGAATGTATGTGACATTTTATTTCATTCACCTGCGTCCCTGTCGATTGTTCTCCTCAGCAGTCCAGAAATTAAATGTTTCATGAGCTATTTGCTCTTTACTGGCCATTTAATTATTATGCACCTCATTTCTTTTGTTTAGTTGTTAAATTAAAAATAATAATAATAATTTTCTGTGAGTTTGGGGCTATTTTCTAATTTCGTAGGATATCCTAAGGTGTGTATGTTGCTGCAAGATAACACTGGCAGGTCACTAAAAGCATTCGCCTCTGCCTCACACTCCTCAACACCCACAAGGCATGTGTTATCTCAGAGTAGCACACGTCCCGTTAAGCCTTTCAGTTTGTGTGGCTGATGGACAAGAATACTGTCAGGGTTTTAACAGAAGTGCTGCTTCTGTGTGTTTATAGCTCTCCCATTGTCTACAGCTCAGTGCTGAGATGCACATCCATCCTACATCAGATGTGCATAAGGGGAAGGCACTCACACCAAAGCCAAGAAAGGGATAAGCATAACACTAGTATCCTTTGAAAACCCCTACAAGTGTGGACACGTTTTGGGTGCTAATGGGCTGAGATGGCCCAGCAGAAACATCAAGAACACTGCCAGTATGTCAAATTATTTTCTAGTTTAAGAAAGAAATTCAGTAGAGAAGGCATGAATAAAACAAGATTTACAAAGACTTTCTGTAGGTGTCAGGTGTAAAAACATGTTGTATTGGGAAGGTTTCATATAGGTAATCATGTATTTTAGTTGCTTGGCTTTATATATTTCTAATATAAGCTCTTAGAAAATCTGAATGAAATAAATGTGCTGTGCATTAGGAGTAAAGTCCTAATGAAAAAATTTGCTTAAACATCCGCTTATACTTGAGATCGATTTGGGTGAGACTGTTCAAATGCTTTAAATTAAGCCTTTCTTAATGGGGACCTAATGTCTAGCCTGCTACTCTCAGGCATTAGACATCGCTCTCATTAAGAATTATACATCTTAATTCCTTGTGTAATGCCATGTGTATGCATCC
>VZTT01034597.1:1070-18797 GCA_013400855.1 Buphagus erythrorhynchus | reverse complement strand
CAAACTATTCTGGGATTCTTTGGTGATTTGGCAAGGTGGATGTCCTTGTCCAGCCTGCACCACCAGTGTGAGCACATTTAAAAGGCATCTCTTAGTTTGGCAGGTTCCACTTTTGCATTAATTTAGAAAAGTGCTGCAAGTAGTAATTCTGCCTAACCCCCTTTGCAAATCTTATGCCAGATTTTTGTAATTAATTATTAGCAAAGAGAAACATGTCAGGTTTGAAGAAGCCCACTGGGCCTCCTGGCAGGAGCACATGGACTAATACCTTATTGGTTTAGCTGCCAGTTAAAATGAGACAAATCAATGTAAATTTCATTGTATTACAACAGTATTGATTCCCTATTAAACAGCAGACAAAGCAGGTTATGGCTTTAGGAAAGCTATTAGGAGTTAAAGAATGTTTTTTCTTGAGAATAAATGAGAAACTAGTGTTTAATACTGAAGAGTCAAAGAGGAGGAAGGTGCATGGGAGGTTAAGGGGAGTGACTGGGCACAGTCAAGCCAAGAAATGGCATGCACAGATGTCTTAGGAGAAAGCAGTGCAGTAATGGACACCCCCTGGATAGGGGATGAGGGAATACCAGGTTTGGCACAGGGATGCTCCAGTCCCCTCCAGCCCCACTGAGTGGGACCAATGCTCACATCCCATGGCAGAGAGGTACCAGTCATTCTGCCACTTACCTCAGCTTCCAGCCAGGCATCAGGGGAGAGCACCTGGGTCAGCACAGCAGAAAATCCCTAAGAAATTTCATCATGGAGAAAACCTCCCACATCTTGGAAGCCAGGCAGATGCCTCCATATCATGCCTCCTCCAAAGGGTTAAACCAACAGCAGCCACAGGCCTGGGATTAAGATAAATAATTTTTAACTGAATCAATAAATACTGATAACATAGCCAAAGCTGGGAGCTTATTGACTCCTGGAGTCACTTTTAATGGTTCTTTACACAGTGAACTCCACACCATCTCTCACCCATGTGAGTGCACAGCACAGACAGAAAATTCTCTGGCACCACAGAAACTTGTCTGCACCAGAGGACAATAAAATGAGGAATTAGAAGCAGTAATTTACACTCCTAATTACCAATGACAAATGAAAAATCAATTCAAACTCCTGTACAGGAGCATGCAAAGAAAAAACATTTTTATTCCCTCAACCAAATACTTAAATCTATTTACTGTGTAGATACGCCAACAAAATAACCTTTTGGATACTATTTACTGAGTGACACAGTGGCAGGATGAGGGCTGAGATGCTGACATAGTCCCACCAGGATTAGCCCCAGGATGGGGTTATTGTCAGTGTGGAAAATGGGAGGTGAGCTGACACAGCAGAACCAAGAGCAACTGCACTCAGAAAGGGAAAATTTGTTTTAACCTGGTGGCAGTTTCTTCACAAGTAAGTTCAGAGTTGGGTTAAGAACATGACTTGGACATGCCCCAGCTCTGCAGCCCCATGGCTGGCTCAAAACCACATGAATTATTAGAGGAAGGAGGGGGATTCCTGTGGGATGAAGAGGGCAGAGCACCCCGTAGAGCTGTAGCTCAATCTACTCTGCAAGGAAGTGGATGAAGATTACCTGTAACAGGGATCCCAGCCAAAAATTCTGCGTGTTACACTGAGTTGCAGCCCAGCACTATGCCAGAACAGCCTGCAGCAGCCCAAAGGACCTCCGATTGAAATAATCCAATTTAGGGAAACCAAAAGTATGAATCACAAAATACCAGCTACAGCTACAGCATGCAGGTAGGAATGAATGGGAGCAGTGTTGGCTGGGTGATAAAACCAGCCTGGCAGGAGCTGGAATAGGATGCTGATAGAGCTGTCATCTTTATCAATTTACAAAAATGTGGTTATAAAAGCTGGGCTTCAAGGCAAATATGGGCAGTTCTTGGGAGGTAGTTTGAACCAAGCCTTCTGTGAGTACAGCCAGAGCTCTGAGCCATGACAGGACAGTGCTGCTCTCCTCTTGGTCCCTGTTCAGATTCCTGTTGGTCAGCTCAGGTCTCTGTGCTGCTGATGCTTTTCAAACACCAGGGGCTTGGGCTGATTAAGCCTCTTCCTGGGGCGACAACAGAAATTTACAGACCACAGCCGGACTGAAGAGGTTTGGCACTTCTGAGGGTGTCACACCTCAAACCAGCACTGCCTGCCCAGCCCAGTAAGGACTGGGGGGTCAGCCAGGGGGAGAACAAGGCATGGGGCTGGGAGCTGCATCTTCTCCCAGCTGCTCTCCAGCCTTCCCTGCAGCCTTGGCTGAGCAATCCAGGCTGGTTTCCAACACCACCAGACACTCCCATTTGGATTTCTGGGACAAAACCTCTGCCTGCAGTGCCCTGGGAGCAGCAGGTTTGGTGCCTTCAGGATTTGTGGGATGTCACTGTCAGAAACCAGAGGTCAAGGCAGCAGTGATGCTAGATAAAAATGCCATGGCCTCTCCAGGTTAATTATTTATCTGAGGATTACATACTGCATAAAGCTCTGTGTTATTCAGAGCTTAGCAAGGGATTTAAAAAAAAAAATAAAACCAAAAGAAGGATGAGGACTAGACACAAAAGCTGGAAAGAATATAACAGAGCAGGGAATGAAATGGGAAGACAAAAGATCTAATTACAAATTACATTATTTGCATTCTCATCAACTTGATTCAATTTTGCTTTCTTATTGCTTTAATCTTGGAACTTAATTCAGTGGAACATAGTGGATGAAGAAGGCAATGAGAGCTGTGCATGGTTTGTTCAGGACAGGATGTGGTGGTGGGTGCAGGCAGCCCCAGCTTCGTTTTTCCATGGGCTGGATATATCAGGTTATTCCTCAGGTTATATAGTCTCCAGATATACCTAGATGTTTCAATTCAAAAATTAAGGTGATAAAAATTCAACATTCCTCTCCATGCTTGTGTGTAATGGGATCTGAAACACTTACAGCTTTGACTGGATACCCAGTTTGACCTAACATTTAACTGAGGATGGGAAAGCACAGATATCTTAAAGAACGGGATGAAAATAATTCTGACATTGTGCTCTTGATGAGAAAATAGCATTTTCATATCACATCGGGCATTACGTTGCATTTCAGGTACTGAGGGCGATGCAAGCAATGCTCAGACAGAATTCCATTTGGATTCCCAGAGGGAGCCTGAGATTCTTTGGGGGTTCACATGAATTTTAAATTAAATTATTCAGCAAAAATCTGGCCCAAAGCTCAAGGACTATATTGCATATCAAATTTTTAAAATTGTTTGAAATTGTGCTCGTAGTAGGCATGCTGTCATAGTGAATTAACTAGTTTGAAACAAATTAAGTGGTCTAAATTGCTCAAGCAACCAAACATGGGCAAAGTTGCTCATGGAAAATAATACACCCAAAAGCCAAACCAGTTCTGGTGTCTCCACATCTTCCAGTACAAGGAAGAACCAGCCTGTGGATGAGCTAATTGTCAATTTATATGCACTAAAGTTAGTTTAACCAGCTGACATGTCCTTTCCATCAGTTACTGGAGTGTGTTGCTGTTTATAGAATCATGGAATGGTTTGGGTGGGAAAGGGTCTTAGAGCTCCTCCAGCTTCACCCCTGCTATGGGCAGGGACACCTTCCACTACCCCAGGCTGCTCAGACTCTGATTGCTGATAATAGCTTTGTGGAATTTCTTGCATGATAGAAAACAGTACAAAGGTTTTTTTAATGGTAATTACTAAGTTTTCTTTCCCAGGCATGGATTGTAATTTTTATTTCAGTTTCACAAAGCATGTCATGCACTGCTGAAAGAGCAGAGGACACTGAAATAGGCTTCAATTTATTGTACATTACATATTAAGTCACTTCTCATGAATATTGAGTGGATGAACAGCTATAGTTTTGAAAACAAAAGGCTCCATGATTAATTTTCCTATTATTTTCCCTCTCTCTAGGAACAGCAACTCTTCTCCCAGCAGAAATCTCTGGGCTTGAGGCTGTGGGTCAGGGCTCTACACAGCACTTCCCGGCCTGCTCCTTCCCCAGTGGCTTGAAGAAAGACTTCAAAGGGAAACTTCAGACCAGGAATCTGACTTGCTGTCAGAATTTTTTAACCTTGAAGGCATAACCCCACCGACGTGTGCCAGAATGCTAACAAGGGCTGGGAGGAAGAGGCACTGAAACGTGAGGGTTCAGGAAATTCTCCATCAAGCTTTACAAACAGGACTGGGGGACACAAAAACTTAATGAAGATGGAAAATATGAGTTAAACCACAGGAGAAGTTAATAGGACAGCGATCAGGAATTCCAGCACAGCAGAGATTTCTCTGGGATGAAGGCCACAGATAAGGTGATGCAGTGAGAATAAACCCTGGGGCCCCATCCCTGGAGTTCGAGGCAGGGTTGGACAGGGCTTGGAGTGTTCTAGTGAAAGGTGTCCCTGACCAGGGCAGGGGCTGGAATGAGATGATTTTAACATCCTTTCCAACCCAAATCATTCCATGATTCAGTGACCTTGTTACTATTTCCTAAAGTTATGCCTGTCCAACTTCAACACCAAAATCCCCAGGCAGGGAAGTCCTCAGATCCTCAGAGGCTGAGTGGTACAGAGAACTGGGATTAGCTATTATTTTCTCTTGGGAAAACATTCTCTCATCCCAAGCCACATGACCATTGTGTTGGAAGCTGTTGGCACTTGCTTAGCCTGAGTTTCCTGCAGGAAGAGGTTATTTTTCATATATAACATAAGCTTCTGAACAAAATACAGCAGTGCTTGGAGAGAGAAGTTGGAGTCAATTTAACAGCATTTTTGGAGGGATCTGAGGTGAGCAATTACAAAGCTGATGCTCCTCACAGATCAGAGCATAGGGCACTGGAACAGATCTCCAGGCAAGCCATTTACTTCTGTTCTTCCTGAAAACAAGACATTTTCATAGTAGCCAAATGCAAATTAAATTGCTCTAATAAAAAGCAAATACAGAGGTTTTGCACTGCCAACACTAAGTCTCTAGATAGGCTGTCCTAATAATAAAATCTATGCACAGCCATTAAAAAGCTATTGCCTCTTAAAAGAGAAAGATCCTCCTAAACTCCCAGGAATTTTTACTATATTCTTCCCAAATCTGCCCAATATTTTGACCTCCTCACCACATTTCTGGTACAAAACAATTTATCTGACTTGCACACCCAGGGTTGTGTGAGCTGGAGGAGGTGGGAGAGGTATTGCTTCTCTGGGGCTCATTTATTCAAGGTTCACAATCAAATCTTGGCTGAATTGGGCTCCTCTGGGAGCTGAAGCTCCGCCAAGGACAGGGAAGGTGCATGGTGACTCCTCCCGTCTCGCTCCTCACCAATGGAAGAGCACAAATTGTGCCAGCCCCAACCCCAGGATGAGAAATCCCAGACCTTTCAAGTGATTTTTCAGAAGATTTTATCACATTTCACAAGATATCTGTAGACTAGCTACATTTTCTCTACAAACTTGCAGAATTATGCTTCTGGCTTTTGCTAGGGCCCATAAAGCCAGCAAAGCCTTCCACAGGGTAATTCCCACTGGTGAGCCTGCTCTGGCAACAGCATTGCTTTGGGAAGAAGCTAAATAAAGGCAATGGCTGTAAGGAGCCCTAAGCAGCACCAGGGAAGAGAGAGGAATGCCCCAAGTCCTGTCATAAGGGTGGGGGGAGCACAGGTCTGCAGTCAGGAGCAGATGGAAGTGCGAGCATCATTACTGCTGAGCAAAATTTCTGTGGGAAAAAGGCTCTTCCACCTTTTTGGCTGCATGGTTGAGTGTGGTGGTGCTCCTCAAGGCACCTGCAACCTTCATGCACTGCTGAGCTCAAATGGGGAATGTTTAAAATCCACAGCACTAATCTCAATGACTGATTTCTAGATGCTTGTATGAGCTGCACAGTTCCCTATATTCCCTCCTGAGGATTCAAGATCACAGGTTTGTTTCACAAACTCCCTCTCTGGTTAAGTAGTTTGTCCCTCTGTTACAGTGTGGGGGAAAAGAGAATTTCTCATTGCACCTTCTGCCCAGATGAAATACTTAATTTCCCAGTGAACATGAACTTACCCTCCTAAATTTGACATGAGCAGCTTCTATGGATGATACAAGCTTGATGAGGTCAAATATCTATTCCTTTTTAAGGAAAGCCTTAAGAAGTATTCATAGCTGTGCTAAAGGTTTGTTCTTTAGGTGTTCTTGTGAACTCTGAACAAGAGAAGATTTTGGAGCAACCCTATTATTGCTCTGTTAGCTCAATCACTGAGAGAGCAACACATGAGAGATAAATGAGATCTCATTGTCTTCTCCTGTTTCTTAATTTCTTTTGTGGGGGATATTTCCTCATTCCTCTCTCCAGACAGTACTTTATCTCTGCTTTTCTTCCAGTACACTACTTTTACTCTTTTTTTCCCCTCCATTTCTCTTTAGTTTACCCAGTAGCTTACAAGATCATCTCATTAGAGGAATAGTAGGCAAACTTCATTGTCTGGTAAGCTTTTAGGTTTCAGGCAACCTCTGCCATGCCTAGGGACCCAACTCCAAAAGATTAAATTCAAAATTTGACTGAAAGTATATTAGAATTTCCCCAACCAAAACCCCCAAAGTTTCTGCCTTCCTGAGTGTAATACCCCATTGTGGTTCAGATGGTGAAGTCATTGCCCTTCAAAGCCACCCTGAGCCTTAGCAAAGGACACCAACAGATTTCATTGCTAAAGAAGGAGATAGCAGAACCTCTGTGAAATTATCTCCCATTTCTCATCTTCTTACAATGCAGTTGCACAAATAACTTCAGATTAAATGAACACATCTGCATACAAAGGGTCCAAATATCTTTTGGTTATTCTCATGACCTGAAATAGAGGTTTGGTTTGAAGTAAATCAGTGGTTTCCACTGAAGTTTACTGTGCTCAGATGGGAACTTCCCTGAGAGGGGCAGTGACACGGAGCCGTCCGCTCAAATATTAATCAGCTTCCTATACATGGGAACTGGAGCAGCAGGAGCATGTAATTGATATTAAATATTCCACACCATCTCACATTGAAGATAATTTGAATGCAAGGATATGAACTAGCATGCTTGGAGTATTTATTATTGAATCCAGGAATGGTTTGGGTTAGAAAAAAAAGATAAAAATTCATTCCATTCCAACCCCTGCCATGGGCAGAGACACCTTCCACTATCCCAGGCTGCTCCAAGCCCCTTCCAAACAGGCCTTGGGCACTTCCAGGGATGGGACACCCACAGCTTCTCTGGGCAACCTGTTCCAATGCCTTACAACCTTCACAGTCAAGAATTTCTCCCTAAATGTAAATCTTCTCTCTGTCAGCTAAAGCCATCCCCCCTTGTCCATTGCATATCTTTGCATGAGAAATGTGCAGCCTTTTAATTAATTTTGTTGGTTTTTTTCTGTTGTATCACAGGGCAAAATACAGCACGAGCTGTGAATATCTTCTCCACTGAGTGTCAGAACACTTGGTTTATACATTTGCATTCTCAGGATATTGTCTACTCTATCACAGGCAAAGGGGATCCTGATTGCATTATTATTTATCTGGCTATTGATTATGAAATATTAAAAGTGGAGCTGACAGAACCAAAACTTTTGCAGAACTAATTATAATGAAAACAGTGCTCAGCATCCTCTGCAGAAATGCTCAGACTAACGTACTAAAACCTGAACAGTTGCAAATAGAGCTGAAATTACAGGTATCCTGGGTTTAAATTAAGAAGCATTGAGTCACTGTAAACAGAGTTGAGGTTCCACTAAATCAGAAGAAATTAATGCAGTTTGTTTTCATTTGGAAAGAGAAAAAACTCAAATGAGAAAGAAGGAGTTACTTAAGAAAAAATAAAAAAGGCCACCATACCTAACAGCAATTAGTGTGTATGTACTCTCTGCTCTGTGCTGGGTGGGTAGCAGGTGGCAGAGACAGATTCCCACATGCCTGGGGCACTAGCAGTCTTTGAAGGATGGTTTTGTGTGTGCACATCCCTTTGAAAAGCAGCAAAACACTTTGCTAAACACCTTCATTTGCACTTCTTAATTATATGCAGTTCTTGCTTTCATGGGATAAAGTGTTTTTATTGGAAACTCCACATGTCGTATTTAAAGGAACTTTGCTTTGGTTTAGACTCTGGAATAACTTCCCATAAATCGATCCCCATCTTTGGTGCTGCTTTTCCCATCCCGCCTGCACCATCCCAACTGTCTGTAACAGCAAAAGCTTTGGGTGGGTCATCACTGTGTGACAGGAGCTTCAGTGATGCAAATCACTTGCTATTGCAGAATCTCAGAGGAAGTGGGATGACTTTCCTGCCCAGAGAGGTCCCTCCTGGTTCCAGCAGAGCTGAGCATTGGCACGCAGAGCAAGAGGCAGTCAAAGAGCCCTGATGGTGCTCAGCTATGCCCATCATCTAGCAAGTTCTGAACATCTCTTTACACCTTTTTACAAGGGCAGTGACAGGAATGGATTTAAACTGAAAGGGAGGAGTTTTAGATTGGACATTAGGGAAAATTTCTTCCCTCTGAAGGTGGTGAGGCCCTGGCACAGGCTGCCAGGGAAGCTGTGGCTGCCCCATCCTGGAAATGTTCAAGGCCGCATTGGATGGGGTTTGGAGGAACCTGGGACAGTGGAAAGTGTGCCTGCCCATGGCAGGGGGTGGAATGAAATGGGCTTTAAGGTCCTTCCAAATCATGCCATGATTTTGTGACCTCTACTGCATTGCCAGTTATGGTAGAGCTGTTGCAGGTACCTGCTTGTACAGACCAAGACATTGCAAAGCTCTTGAACTTGTCTGTCCTGTTTGTCTGTTCCTAAAAGCAGTACCAATGCAACCACAGGTTACAATGCAAAGTGTTCCAGCAGAGGTGGGAGTCTGGTGGGTGATAGCAGCACTTCTCAGCCTCACAGCTTGTCATCAAGCCAAAATGAATTTTGGTCACACCTCACCAGCCTCTGCTGCTGCATGTCACACTCAGACACCCCTGTATATGTGGTCCTGGGGAACCTGAGTTCACAGATCACATATTTCCATGGTTTTACAAAGTTCTGCAGAGCTTCATCCAACTCCTCAGAAGGGCATGTAGAAGTTCAGAGCCACCAGCTTTGGGAAGCAGTGTTGAGCTTCCTCTTTTCCATCAGATACTCTAGACCTGGCCTTTGGCAAACCATATCTCAGGTACAGCATTTCTCACTCTGTTTCCGTCTCCTGCTGTAATTTGTTACTGAATTCCTACCCCTCCCTCAGCCTCAGCCAGCTGTTTTACATATGGTGCATGGCCCTGCACACAGGTTCTGTAAATGAACATGGTGACACTCCAGTGTAGATGAAAGTGAAAAATTGATGTCGCATTCCCGGCTTCATTTCACTGTGGCAAAATACATTGGTGCCATCTGTCTTAGTCCTTTTTAAATGGCAGCTCTTCTTGAGTTGATTGACAAGTGAATAGATTTTCTGCCACAAAGTTTTGAGGTCAATCAATCACTTATGTGTATTAATTATGAAGATCTTGAAGCTGCAGTGGGCAATTTTTTTACTTCAATGAGCTACACATACAGAGTTGCTTAAACTTATTTTTAAACAGCTTATTTTTCACTGTTGGTCAAAACTCTGGGCTGACAGATTAAAAAAAAAAAAAGGATTGGCAGGTCCTGAAAGCAAACTTTATGATTTCAGTACACACCACTGTTGGACTATATCAGTGATGGCACAGCAGGAGTCTGAGGACACAGAAAGCCACATCTTCCTCCAGATAAGGAAAAAACCCAGTTGCTTAGGCAGTTAAAGGTTTTATAACCCTTTCTGCAAGAGAAGGGATATATAGAATCCTCAAAAGGTTTGGGTGTGAAGGGTCCTTAAAGCTTATCTCATTCCAAACCCTGACACTAGATTAGGTTGCTCCAAGCCCCCTCCAACCTGGCCTTGAAGACTTCCAGGAATACTGTGGAAGAAATGAAGCCTTATCCAATCCCTGCCCAAATTCTGCCATTTCATACAGAAAATTAGTAGCATCCTGGCTGACAGGATGCTGCCCAAACTCCATGGCAAATAGCAGTGTAATAATGTTGCCTCATGTTATATGGATTTGTAGTGCTGCTCTGCACAGTTAAACAGATAATGATTCTCAGCCAGAGACACCTGTAGTTTTATAGTCAGAGCGAAGATTCTTTATACACACAATATTTTTCTATACAGAGTTGCTGACACGTGAAATAGAAAATGCAAGAGATAAGGTAGACTGTATGTATATCTATACACACATAAATTATAGTTTGTGTACCAGTTTAACTTTATAAAGGGTTTGAGCTTCTGAGCACATAAAGGGGCAACTTAAGCAGGTGTATGTTCTGTGAATGTTGAAATTTTCCTGGATTTCATATAGCAAAATTCTGTCAGTATTTCAGGCTACTTCAAATGTGGGTGATTGGAGGAAAGGAAGTTTCTTGTATGAACAGGGTTAAAAAGAAACTGGTTTTATATCCTCTCTTACATTAATTTAATCTAACTACAATTTGATGGTGAGAAAACATCTAACAAGCTCTGTGTGTTAAAACAAGCACCAGAAAAGAAAGGAGTTAGTTATTTTGGGAGGTTCTTCACAGCTTAGCTAATTGCAACCCCTGCAAATGCTGAATTGTGTGAAATTTTTAAACACATTTTGGGGAACATTGAGAATGCTCGATTTTCTCCAGAATAGGGTATTAACAATTTTGTAAAATCCCCCAGCTGCAGCAGGGAAAGCATTTTAAGGGGTTGTGCTCTTGCAGAATGTAAATTTCCAAATACAGTTGAACTAAAGAGAAAGTTCCCACTGACACAAATAGATTCAGCCCCAGCACACCCTTCCTGTGCCCTCTCCTCTCCTGGGGAGGAAAGACATGGTCTTATCCTCGCCTCCCATGTCTGCAGCCTCTAGAAGATTTCCTCCAAAGCAGATTTATTGCATTCTCTTGGAGTAAGTTAAATCAGGAAATTTGACGTCACAGAGTTTATCAAATTTTAAACAGAAATTAATAAGAAAGAAATCCCCACACAGATACACTGATATATTCTCCCTCCCTCATCCTCTTCCTTCCCTCTTTGTGATCATGAGCCGAGCCACATCCCTGCTCACTTGCATGTGGTGGACAATAGGAGAAGCTGGAGAGAAAAAGAGGTGGGGAATGATGGGGGTAAAGTACAGAGTACAGAATAATGGAGGTACTTTAGGCCCAGCAATGGTGGTAAATTGAGGGATCACTGAGTGGGAACGTGTAAGAGAGACAGCATTCTTTGCTGAAAACATCTTGGTAACTACAGATTTTATATATATTTAATTTAAGAAGGACTTCACTCTTTCATCCCAGGTAATGGTGTCCTGGCTGCAAGAGCTCCTGTGCCAGGTTTAGGCACAGTGCCAGGCTGGGCCAGGGAGGCTAAGTGTTCACCACCCTACTCTGTGCCATCGTCAATCCACTCAGTGGGTTTCAAAGGGCTTTTCAAACACTTCACATCAGGACATAAATGTGTATCCATCAGTCACCAACCCACAGCATCCAGGGGAATGGAAGCAATTCCTGAGGCTAACAGGGAAAAAATAAATCTCACCATTTGGAAGGTGATAGCATAGAAGTAACAAGTGCACATGTCTAGATAAAAATAGATGAATACTGCAGGGGCCAAATTGTCTTTTTGACAGATGATATGAAGATAGGGTCATAAAAACGTTCTCTCCCATAACTGCATCCCCCTTGATTTATATTAGGAATAGTGCCAGGAGTCATTATGGATTTAAACACAGCATTTTGCTGCCATGTGCTGTGATGTTCCCAGCCAGATTAGGAGACAGCAAATGGAAATGGCTCATTATACTGTCATTTCCCAGGATAGGCGTGAGGAGTTTGCACACTTTGGCACCAGCATCATAACCCTGTGGGAGTGATGGCATCAGGAACTGTCACAGATCAGGGACCACTCTCCTCAATTGGCTGCAGCAGTACCAGGAAGGGACACTGGGAATCCTGAAAAGCTGCATTGTGCTTTGTAGCCATGATCTTACATCCCAGCCTACAGGCATGGATGGAAACTCCTGTTCTGCCTTGGTTTGCAAACACAAACCTTTGGTGCTTCAACAGCTCTTCGCTGCAGTGCAGTCTGGAGCCAAGCAGTGGGTTCATTAATTTGGGGTGGTGATGTGATATCCAGCATGCACAAGGGGCTCATGCCAAACTCTCCACAACCCCTTTTGGCACCTACCATCCCTGTGGCACATCCCAGTATGGTAACCAGTAACTACCATCTACATCCTCAATGGAGCAAACCAGACCCTTCCTGACTGTCTAAGCCATAAGAACATGAAGCAGAAATTGCCTGGAAATATCCAAACGAATGTGAAATAAAGCTGAGTGAAATCCAGAGCCAACTGCAAAGCTCTGGATGCTGACCTGCCTTCTAAAATTCGGAATAGTTGCCGGTGTATGGGACAGGACCTGGAGTGTCACACTCAATTAGCACCTAACTGAGATACAGGACTCCTATTAAAGGTGATTATTAGGACCTGATGTTGTTCATGCTCCTCTGCTCCTAGTCAGACCAGTGTCTGCTGCAGCTTCAGAAGCGTTTGGTGCAGCAGCAGCTCCCAGGAGACGGGTCTTAATGAAGGGCACCCTAATAAAGGCTTTAATTGCCTGGTAACAGGAAGGGCAATCCCCTGAGATGGAACATCTCTAAGATTAAAGGCTAGTCCCAGTCTTTCTCCCACTGACCAAAGTCAAAAGGAGAAGCACTTTCTTAACACTTTATTTATTTCTCTTCCCCTTTGGCAATCATGCAAAATAAATGTGAAGGAGAGAAAGCCCAATATCAAAGGGAAAATCTATCGTCTTTAAAAACTTGAAAACTTTTTTTTTTCTTTCTAAATAATACAGTTAAGAAACCCCAGAATAACCCAGCAAGAAAAAAAAAAAAGTCTTTAGGTGCCTTGGGAGCTTGGAAAGCAGAGTGGCTGAAAGAAGCTGTTCCCTGTGAGGGTGGCGAGGCCCTGGCACAGGGTGCCCAGAGCAGCTGTGGCTGCCCCAGCCCTGGAAATGTCCAAGGCCAGGTTGGACAGGGCTTGGAGCAGCCTGATCTAGCGGGAGGTGTCCCGGCTCATGGCGAGAGGGGGAAGGAGATTTGTTTAATGTACCTCACAGCCCAAACCATTCCAGGACTCTAGAACAGCTTCCAGATCCCATCCAGCAGACAGTGAGCCTGGGCCTGCGTGTGCTGGGATCCCCTGGTCCCAGTCACTCTGCTTTGGTGATGGAGTGTGCAAAAGCATTCCCTGTACAGACAGGGAATGGTGCTTTAGCTCCCTTTCTCTGTCAGGAACTTTAATCAGTTGTCCCCAGACATGCTAATTAATTTGTTCTGAGTGGAAATAAATGTCTCTAGACTTCCTTTGTCATTTTCAATCTCTCTTTAACTCCCATATGTTTTCTTCATGGTTTGTGAACTAAAAAAGAAAGAGGCAAAAAATGGAAAGGAGTTGATTTGAATTTTCCTTATCGAATGCTGTTACCATAGTGGGGCCCTGGGGATCCCACAGAAAGGTCACACATGGCTCTGCTGAAATCTAAACAGCTGTGGGAAATGCCCTTTTACTGTAAATGTTGCATGGAAGTCATTAATGAACTGCAGTTTCACTAAGGATTGTCAGATGTTGACTAGAGAGCTCTGAGAACACCAGGAGGTCACCAGCCAGCTGAGACACGAGCGGTGGCAGTGCCAGGGAGGGGAATGTGTCACGCTGGGCTCTCTGCAGCAGAGGGCTCCTGGGCAGACAGGGACTCCCATCCCTGACCAGCACAGCATTGGAGCTGGGTCTGACTGCTGCCCTGCCCTGTCTGAGGGCTTGGCACAAGCACGGTGCCTGGAAAGGTTGGGAATGCTTTCTTCCTTCTCTTTGTCCCTTCCTCCTCCTCCTTCTCCAGTGTACTGCATGATTCCAGGAGCAGCTGCCACCCCACATGTCATCCCAGATGCATGAGGAATCATGCTGGAAACAAACCTCTAAGACCATCAAGACCAAGCTGTGCCCATTGCCCACCTTGTCAACCATCCCAGAGCACTGAGTGCTACGTCCAGTCATTCATTCCTTGGACACAGGAATGGGGATGATGGCTGATGGACAGTGGGTACCAGGGTCCAGCAAAAGCTACTGCCATGCCCAGCCTCTGCTCAAAGGCCTTCCTCGAGGCAGTGAGGCTGTGAGGCTGTGGGAAATGCTGACTCCTACAGATGGGATCCAGTGAAAGGCAACCCAGTGCTTGGAAAGTCGATGACATGCATTTCCCCAGGAGACTCTGTTAATACCCAGGAAAAATTGAATCTGCTCGAGTTCTGGAAGCTCAAGTTCACCTCTGATGCCACCATCACCTGCATTGTCCATGAGAGGTCACACACTAGAGGAGTACAGTGATGGGTGCTCCAGCCACCTCTGCTCCCCAGCCCATCCCTGGGGATTATCCAGGGTTACCCCAGCTGCAGGTGGGGCCTGGAGGTAGGAGCAGGGCATGAGGCAGGATGGCCACAACATCCCAGCTTGGCAGAATGAGCCTCTTTCCCCTCCTCTGCAGAGGATAAAGTCAGTTATAAAGCAGCCAAGACAATTCAGCTGGAAGTGAGCAGGTTGTTCTACCTGGCAGTTGATTTTCATAGCTTTTTTTATATGGTGCATTGACAGAGTAACAAACGCTGTTACAGTTTAATAAACGTGATTTCAGACTGAACACTCTTGTTTCAGGGCTGGCTCGTGTTCAAAGAGCAGGACAGCCAGCTCAGCATTCACTCAAGAAGCTGGGAAGTGGCCTGAAAGCAAAAAGAGGACCATAAATGAAGCAGAAAGCTCTTGCCTACATTCGGGCTTTCTCACAGCTCAATGTTCTAGTTAAATGCACCAGCTGAACACCTTGATTTTAAAGCACAGGGGTGGATGGCTGTGGAGGCAGCTCCCGATGAGACAGCATGACCACCTGCTCACCATGACCTTCTGTGTCGCCTTTGTTGGCAAAATGAATTTACCCTCCATGTAATTATAGAAAGAAAATCGTTTTGACCTCAGCTTCATACTTCTCAGCTTAATGTGTATAATTGCTTTGCCAGCCATTTATTACTGTCAACATTTCCAGTCGAGGCAGTGGGGAGCAGCAAGGGGAGGGCAGGGGGGATGGGGAGGTTGGGCGTGGGCAATAATAAAGAGCTGTTTACAATTGCATTTTAATCATAGATACAGACCTGGGGTGTCCCACTGTCCTCAGTCACCAAATGTTCAGAGGTGTTGGAGGGGAAAACATTGCTGCATCCCATTGCTGCTTTGCCCTTGTTCTGCCTGCTGCAAGCTTCTCTCCTTCCAGAGGTGCTCCAAGGCAGGTACGTCCAAGACTAATGAATTATTGATCAGCAGATAATAGGAGTAGCTTTATTTCTAATGGCTGAATTGCTTATTGATCTGCTTCACACACAGAGAGTGGGAGGACTGAACATTCACCACGTGTTACTGCCACTGCACATTTGTCTAATTAACAGCCTCCTTGTCTAATTAACACCCCTCTGGGGTGTGTGCTGAAGAGGAGCCTCCATCACCTGGAGCTGTCTCTGTCGCTGCTCTTTCTTCTCCATCCTCCTCCCTCCATCCCCACACACCTCTCTCCTCATACCCACCACCTGGGTCCTCCTCAGACGTCCTGTGCCTTCCCACTTCCCCTGCCATAGGATCCAGGCTGCTGTGGTCCTGAGCCAAGTCTATTTGGGGCAGAAAGGCATTCTGCAGCCCCTGGTAGGAGGTCAGCCCCTGGCTGCCCTTTCCCCCTGTCTGGGATCCACTAAGTACAGCCATGGAGTTTGGCACTAATGAAAGGAGAAATGAGGACTCACAATGACCAAGTCCTGATGGAGTGGGTTCTGGCACATTTTCAAACTGATTTTAAATAGGAACTCCTTCTAATCCTCCTCCCTTATCTCATTCCCCACCTCACTGATTCCTCATCAAACAGTTTAAATTAATTTGAGCCTGCTGTTCTCTGCCCTGTTATCTTTTCCACCCTCATTTATGAATTTTAAATCAACTTGTTAACAACCTATTTAGTTGCATAATTTCCCTATAATAATCCTTGCCCCTGGCCTATTGTGCATTAATTCTGGAGATAGCACACTGAGCAGCCGATGGCACAGCTGTGCTCACACTGCCAACAGTGGCTGCAGTGACAGGAAAATGATTTTATACAGACCAGTAGCCCAGTGGCCACTGGAATTTGGGCTACCAGTGCTTTGCTTCCAGCTGGTGCCCACTGTTCTCCAATGCAGACCATGCCACAGCATTGTGGTGTAGGCAGGAACAGGGGATCTGTGGCTTTGTGCTGCGCAGGGACACTGGGGCACAGGACAGGTAGCCCTGTTATCTCCTCTGGCCCTTCCCCACCATCTCTATCCAATCTCCCAGCCCAGAGGCTCTGGAGCCATTTGTGATGCTGACAGGTACCATTTCCAAGATGGAAACTGTAGAAAAAAAATCTATAAATCATTTCCTAAGGGTTATAATAGTGGATTATGGATTAATAGGAGAGGGTAGAAAAAACATAGGAAGCACTGGAGGCCATAAATCCTCTAAATTAAGTAACTCTGTGTGTCAAATTATGCTGGTTGTGTGCTCAGGTCCTTGTGTGGCAGCAGATGGATTTTCTGCCTTGTGGAAGTTTTAATTTTCACCAGTATCAAGGCCAGGTGCCTGTCCTCAGCTTTCCAGGAAAGGCTGTGGGACAGCAATGCTGAATCCTGTGGGTTTCCTCTAGGCTTCACAGGTGAAGGTCATTTCAGTGAGATGCTCAGAATTCCATCTTTGTGAAGTTTAATTCCCCTCCCACGCTTTGCTTTTATTCCTTCTTTCTTCTTTCTCTGAAGCCACTGAGAACAGCACTTCTTTTTTCAACCCTGCTGTGCATTTATCCTGCTTGTTCTACTTGCACAGAGACATTCTGAGAGTGCTGGTACTTATTTTTCCCACTTTTTGTTGTTTTGGTTAGTTTGATTTTTTAAAGTTCAAGGCCAAAGAAAGCTGTAGTAGAATAGAATTATAGAATCACAGAATCATCAATGTTGGAAGAGAACTGTACAATCATCCAGTCCAACCGTCAACCCAGCATTGTCACTCTAACCCCTAAACCACTAAAGCACATCACCCAGTGCCAGATCCAGACACACTTCCAGAGATGATGATTCCACACCCTCCCAGGCATTTCAATGCCTGACCACTCTTACCAGGGGAAAAAAAATTATGTCTAATCTGAATCTCCCCTGTCTTAGTTTAAGGCCATTTCCCCTGGACCTCTGTCTGCAGGCACAGTAGAAGAGACCAGCCCCCTTGTCACTACAACCTCCTGTGGAGAGTGATGAGGTGCCCCCTGAGCCTCCTCTTCTCTAGACAAAGTCCATTACCTCTAACAACAAACTAGCCAGAGGACCAGCATAGCACGATGTGTCAGCAGCAAGTGTTTTACTTTAGCTGTAGAACACGCCCTCTCTTCCCAGCCTGGAGAAGAGAAGGCTCCAGGGAGAGCTGAGAGCCCCTTCCAGTGCCTAAAGGGGCTCAAAGAGAGCTGAAGATGGACTTTGGACAAAAGCTTGGAGTGGCAGGACAAGGGGGAATGGCATTGCACTGTCAGAGGGCAGGGCTAGATGGGATACTGGGGGGGATTGGTGGGATGCTGGGGGCGTTGATGGGACCCCGGGGGTTGGTGGGACACTGG
>VZTT01034588.1:1324-15389 GCA_013400855.1 Buphagus erythrorhynchus | reverse complement strand
TCATTAACAGAAAAGGTATTTTAAAGTTTACACTAAGAACCCCCCTTCCCCTGCCACAGCCCATCTTCATTAGCAATCCATGGCTGACTGCACCAGGAATCCACTGGGCCTTTCACAAGCAGTTAAGCATGACAAGGCAAACACTAGAAAATTCTGTGTTTGGCAGTAGCCCTGGTTCAGCTGTGCATGTCTTCAGGCACGTCTTTGTTCTAACATGGCCTGGGTGCAGGCACTGATCGTGCTTTCCAGCACCACACTGAACCTGTCAGCTGAGCACTGGCAATTTTTACATCATTTTTCTATTTACAAGAAAGCTTTGCCCACTGACTCCAGGCCTGCTTGCTCTAGGAATAATGCAGAGGCAGCTTATTCTGTAAGAACAGCCACACTGATCTCGTGTATTAGCAAGAAAAAGCTGCAGCAGCAATGCCTGTGTGTCCTGGGGAGCCCTACAGGGTACACAGCCTGCTTAGTGCATTTCCATGTTTTGCACAGAAACAGCTACTCTAATCCAGTTGCCTTAAAGAATTTGTCCCAAAATAGGTTACTATTCCAAGCAAAGCCTGTACACAGCCTGGAGAGCTGCTCAGAATTTTTCTGCCAAGCTTAAGTGAAGTCCTGTAACAATTTTGCTGCCACTTCAGATCACCCTGGACTGCCACATGTTACCAGTCCCGTGCCCAGCATCAGCAGAAATGGGTGGAACACACAAAAACCACTAAATGACCTCTTACTTCAGTGCTTTGGTTTTGTTGTTTAGGAAGGAACTGCCTTGACATCACACCTAACAAGAACACACCAGGACTTGAACTCACTGCCACAGGTAAGGTTTAAAACTCATGTTTTGGGCTGGGAATTCCATCATTCAGGAGGCACCTTCAGGAGCATCTTCTGCTTCTCCCCTGCTTGTGGTATGCAAAGCTCAGCAAGGCCAACCTTTGCACTGAGACCTCAAGTGCAGGAAGCTGAAACAACAATTTCTCAGGGCCCAGGGAAACTTCAGCAGTTGTCACCTGCTCCAGGGGCTGGAGGGCTGCCAGTGCCTTTACACTCTTGGCATCAAGAGCTGTGACTGACTCAGACTTTACTACTCTAGTGGCTCTTTGGACATGTGAGGACTTTGATTATGCTTGCAGAGCTCTCCCCCACAGCAGCTCCAGGCAAGCTTTATTTCCTTGCTGATCAAAGTGACACTTGGATGTACGTCTGGCATGAGAGAGGATCACGGTTCACTACGAAGCACAATCAATTAGGAAAGCTGTTTGCCTCTGATACTTCTGCCACTGATTAGCAGTTGCTTGAGACAGACAGTGACACAGCTGCTGGATCAGCAGATTGGGCAAACACACAAAGGAGGTTTGGGGCTCTACCTGGGATCTCAGGTCCATGATCTTAAGACTGTTGGGCAATACCTTGTACAAGATATATCTCAGGTCTGTAATTTACTGAAGAGGTTGTTGGTTCGATGCAGTGGAAGCCTGTTTTCACACTACAGGACCAGAAACAAGAGGGTTATGAGAAGAGATCCTTTCAGTGAGGTGCAGCCAGTCATTGAGATCAGGCACGTTTCTCAAGCAAGACCTGCCTCAAACATCTCAGACTTGATACAGAGAAATAGTGAACATAAAACTAGATGGGAATCACCACTGATGATTATGAACAAGCCACAAACAAAAGGAATCAGGAAAGCCTTTCCCCATCTGGCATTTCACGTGCCTCAGTGCCACTGAGAGAATGCCAGGCAGTATTTTGATTTTGGTACCTGAAACACCAGGATACCTTCCTCCTATGTCAAAGAAGGACCTTTGTGACCTGAAAGGAAGTCACCATGAACCTAAGTATTATCTTGCCAAAGCTACAAACTCAAGTGCAGACACACAAGGAACCACAAAAAATCTCTGCATAAGGAATACCAGCAAAGGCCAACACCTCTAACCCACTGTGAGGCAATGGCTAACTTAAGATGCCTCCCCAAAACTTCAGCCTACAGAAAAGATCTGATCCTAGCTCCTGGCTAATAGCTTCTGATCTTTCAGATTTACACCTGCTGAACCCAAACAACAGGAGAGCTGTAGCCAAGGAGCTGCAATTGTCCCACCATGCATCAGATGGGAGCACAGATTTGGCTGCCATCACCCAATCAAGAGCCTTCCAGTCCTGAATCTGCCTCTGGGAAGTGCAGTGTGGATCCCCCTCTGTCTCAGGGGCTGCCTCATCTCTCCCATGGCATGTGGAAAAGGGCCAGGTTAAAGAGTATGTGTAAAGAAGGCCATGGAGTGTTGCAGCAGTAGCTGAACCCAAGCAGTGACAAGTGTCTGCAACAGCAGTGTGACATGGAACTACTTTCAGAACTGATCCAAATATTTAAACTCCAAAAAAAATCCCAGCCTAATCCTGAGCAAAGAGCTCAGCAGTGACTGCTTCAGGCCAGCACTGCTTCAGTATCTGCAAAACTGCTGCTGAGCCACTGCCACCCACATGGTACCTACAGCCACAGCCTGAGAGACACCTGTACTCCTGACAAGGGGGAGAAATCCAGCAGCCAGGGATGCTGGGCAAGGCAGGCAATCCCTCAGAGCCAGACCACCTTAGTGTGCTGGTTCACTACAACTCAGAGCAGCTGGGAAACTCCTCTGCAAGCTCTATTTAACATCAGACATCACAGCAGCTTTCCTGAGCTGGCTGATGAGAAATATCCCTCCAGAGCCATTCCAGGCTGCCCATTCCCTAAAGGAAAGAAACACACACACAATGGCTGTGTGTTTCTTATTCCTACAGCTCCCAGAACAGGGTGTCCCTGGCAGTGCCAGACTCCACCACACAGGTGACAGCACTGTGGTTGTCACCAATATGGCATCAGCTGTCTGAGAGAGAGTGACAGGGAGCAGAGAGGGAAGATAGGGCTGGGAAATGGGGACAACAGCAATGCTCAACCTGGATGCAAAGTCTGATATTTTCCAAACTGAGCAGAAGTTGATAGAACACTATCTCCTACTTTGCTGTTTCAAGAGTCAAATGGAAGGTGGAGGAGCCCAACCCTCAAAGACTGGATCAGACCCAGGAACAGCTGCTCTGACACTCTGGTTCTGTGAGCCTTCAGTGCAGGAGGCTGGGCTGGAACAGGCTGAGGAAGAGAATACCTTGCTCCTCTCCCAGGAAAGTAAACCAAAGCACCCATGAAAAAGTTTTCTTTCACCCCCACTTCAGGGAACATATTGCAGAGAAGTCCTTCAAGGAATGGCTGAGCAGCCAGACACAGCACTGAGAGAAAGCTCAGCATCCTGACTCTGTAACACACAGAAATCCTCTCATTCCACTTTGCTGCTTGGCAGATGAAATCTTTCCACCCTGTTAGCTCCATCCCCAGCTCACACTCTGGAAGGAACCACCTGCCACAGTGAAACAGAAAGATCTGAAACAGCAGCAGCATTTGCTGTACTTTACTGTTCTTTGTAAGAACCTGCTCAGCAGTGCTGGACTCCTGGAAGGAAGAATTCAAAACAACCCAGAACTGCTCCACTTTGGATAATCAACTCTGTAACATCCAGAAAACTCCCATTTTCTGACTGTGCTTGACCTTGCTGAAGGCAGATGATCACAAACTCACCTGAGTTAACAGCATGAATGCGTTGTCTGCTCGGAGGTTTTTTTTAAGAAACTCCACACAATGAGCTTCAAGGGCTGGAACTGCATATTTCTTAGCTGTGTAAAGTGTTGTCATAACAGTCTCTGGTCCGATCTGAACTTCGTCTGAGTAAAGAAATCTGAAAACATGCAAACAAACACTGCTGTGGTGAATTTAGATAACAGGGTAAAACCTCTGCAATTCACAGAAAACATGTTTGTGCCTCTGCCCTCATCCTGGTCCGTTTCCTCTACTGGAGAGACAGAAGGGTTTTCAGATCCTTTCCACTGACTCTGGTTTACCAAGATTTTAATTTTTTTTTTTTATTTTGTAACAGATATTTTACAGTATAACTTTTAACAGCTGGGATTTCCACTGAAGCAGCTCAAACCACCTTGCATCCCAACACCAGTGAGCTCTTAGCTTGCCATTTATACCAGGCTAAAAAAATCTCTGACCAAGTGCACCCCTTAAAATTAATATTTTTGGCTGCTCAATTAGAATAAACAAGGACAAAGATTCAACCTTGCCTGCCTCCCTCAGAAGAGAAACTCCATTTTACACTAATTCAGAAGTGCTGAGAAGCACTCAGACATATCCATCCACTGCACACGAGGTGCTTTACCCACACTCTCCCTTCTCACCTCTTCACTTTATAGATTGAACTGTTTCATTTCATGACACAATGTAAGTACAGCTCACAGTGTAACTTCAACATAAAGCAAGAGTTAATTGCAGAGAAAAACAAGGACTGCCATGCTGCAGCAGAGCACCAGCCTTCACTGTTAGGCCAAAACAAGGAAGCACATTCATGATCTGAAAAACAAAGGAAACCTGACTGAACTCCCTCATACCTGAACTCACCAGAGACAGCAGGAACTGAGAGGCTGAGCTCAGTAAAACCAGTGACACACTGGTGTTAGTTCTTATCACAGAATCCCAGAATGGTTTGGCTTGGAAGGGACTTGAAAAGACTGTCTTGTTCCAGCCCCTGCCATGGGCAGGGACACCTTCCACAGGTTACTCCAAACCCTGCCCAGCCTGGCCTTGGACACTGCCAGGGATCCAGGGGCAGCCACAGCTGCTCTGGGCACCCTGTGCCAGGGCCTGCCCACCCTCCCAGGGAACAATTCCTTCCCAATATCCCATCCAGCCCTGCCCTCTGGCAGTGGAAGCCATTCCCTGTGTCCTGTCCCTCCATCCCTTGTCCCCAGTCCCTCTCCAGCTCTCCTGGAGCCCCTGGAAGGCACTCTGAGCTCTCCCTGCCTCCTTCTCTCCTCCAGGCTGAACAGCCCATGTAGAGGTTTTTTTTTTTATTATATCTCCTTTAACCAGTGGAGCATTTGCCAGTCAGGATCTCAAAGGCACAAAGCACAGAAATGTAACATTGTGTTAACTGTGCTTGGCATTCTTATTCCACAGGATATTTTGGAAACTCCAGCAATTTCTTGCTCTGCATTTCTCTGAAGGGGACACAGCAGCAGGTTGTGTGGCTGCTACTCCTGGCAGCTTCATGCAGCAGCAGGGCTCCTCCAGGGGATGC
Organism: Buphagus erythrorhynchus; assembly: GCA_013400855.1. Lineage (NCBI taxonomy): Eukaryota > Metazoa > Chordata > Aves > Passeriformes > Sturnidae > Buphagus > Buphagus erythrorhynchus. The sequence continues at coordinate 10,221 of VZTT01034588.1, read as the reverse complement.
AAGGCAGCATTCCCATCTGCAACAGAGGAGCTCCTGCTCCTCCAGCTAGAGGAGCAGGATGCCATTCAGGGAAGCATCAACAGTGTGATCCACAGGCAGGGAAGCACTCTCACTGCTGAAAGCAGGCTTTTGTGCTGCTCCAGGGCATTTGTCAATAGCAGCCTCATGCCACAGGTTCATCAATGTATTTTGCACACATCCCTTCCCAGCCTCATCTGCACTGAGCGATCCTTTCTATTCCAAGATTAAAACACAGTGGCTCTAAAACCAATTATTTGTTTACTTCAGTGACCGTGTCAGTACTTCTGTTTACACAGTCCAGTGTGTGCCAAGAGGGACAACAAGAGATGCTCAAACTGTTAAAAAGCCCAGTATCAATTTAAAAGAACATTTAGACTATAATCCCAGACAATCAGATGAGTTCTCATCTTCAGGTTAACATGAAAATAATAACAATAATAATGAAAAAGAATCTCTTACACAACTACAGCAGATCTATTGAAGGTAACTAGCCCACAAACTCCATCACAATCCAGCATCCAGACTGGACCTTCTGCAGAATATTCAGGATGGGCACTTTGTCCCTGGATAAGCTCCTGATCCTACAGCATTAGATCATGGCTTGGACCAAGTCCAGAGACATATGTAAGGATTAGCTGCCATTCCAGATCAGTGTTTGGAGGGACTGGTTTTACTCCAGGAACTCATACCACATAATTGGTCAGCTTTCTCCTGGAAGCAGCACCCAAACTTACTCTGGCACATTTAAGATCTGAGCATTTTAAAAGCTATTTAAAACTTCATTAATAGATTTAAGCACCCAAGATGTCACTGGACCATGGGCACAGCTCAGAGGGCACTGAGGTAATCCACCAATGACTTCTTCCATAAAAAAATGTAAATTTTTCTGTTGAAATCTACCTAAACTCATCACTTTGTCTTTTGAGATGATGGGTCTCTTCTGAAAAATGTCTCTGTTTAATCAAGTGCTGAAATCTCAGCACTGGCAGGGAAACAACAGGACTTTTGCCTCTAATTCACTGGATATTTGGGCCTCACTAAGATTTAAAGATAGTTACAAGCTCTGCACTCCAGAGAGATCCACATGGCTGATAGGCACACACCAATTAGAGGGATTCCCCATGTGCTGCTGTCTGCTTTAAAGCCAGCCAAAGGGGAAGGATCTCGGGGCTCCCAATTATTTCTGGCCTTTCATTCTAGCCCAGATCAATTTTGAATTATTCCAAGATAGCACAGGCAAAACCAAAGCACTTTCTGAAGGTAAAGCAAAAAGTGTGTCAGAGCTATATATAGTGATTGCTCCCAGTAGGAAGTGAGTGGGGAACATGTCAAGAGCACAGGACTGGAAACCCCTGGAAGTAGGTTACAGAAATCCTATAGAAACAGGACAATGACTTTCCAGCATCCATTCAGGATTGCTGCTGGATGTTGTACAGCACCAGCCAAGCTTAAAGGAATTGGTGAATAGGATGTTACAGCCCCTTCCTCCTCCTCCAGTACACAGACTTCCAACACACACTGGAAATGTAAATTCAAGCCCAACTATCCAAAAGAGGAATAAAACCCACATAAAGGGTGATATGACACAGAATGGCTGACATTTATTACACACCCCTTCTTACCTGTTACAACTTGCTCATGACCTAAACAAGCTCCAAGTATTTGTAACTTACAGAGCTTTCAAAAGATCACTTTTCCTCCCTTCTCTCAAAGAGCATTTGTATTAAACCAAGTTAATTAATGAATAAGAAGCTATAACACAATGGCTGATATTATACATATATTTTTATATAAATATCTTTTTTTCAATGCAGTAGCTACAGTAGACTTTTACCCAAGAAAACAGGGATTTAAATACCATTGAACAGATCAAAGAGGCATTTCATTTTGGAAGTCAACAATCTCTGCTCTACAAATACTTCCCTGCTTTCATTAAAAACATTTTTTTCCTACACCAAATTTGTGCACCCCAGTTATCCTGTGCTTTAGAAGCAGCTTACTTGAGCAGAGCTAGGAAGGCAGCAGGCTCCACGTCAGGCAGCTCAATCTCTGTAGAGGTTGTGGCCATCCCACCATTAAACATCGCATCGAAGACAGCACTGCCCACGGCCAGCACGAACCTAACGTGGAAAAAAACAAACATGCAAATAAAATCTTATGTTAAACCATATTTATATGCCAAAAAAAATCCCAGGCTGGTTGCTAATCCCCAAAGCCACCCTCAGGGAAAGGAAATCGTTTGTGGAGTTAAAGCAAAAGTGTTTTGCAAGAGCAGGGAGGGTCAGGCTTGCTGCTCCTTAACTGCAAAGCACCAAACAAACTTCCTTCTGAGCCCTGTCCTGACATACAGCACAGTAACGGCTCCCCAAAGGCCAGATTTTGGGAATTATGGAACATAATACATGGCTGCTTTGTAAAGTCCCTGTAGGAGCCTATGTATCATCCCAAGGTGGAAAAGCAAAGAAAAGGCAAAGTTAAGGAGTTCAAGTTCTTCCATTAAATAGAGCCCAAGTCTTGCTGCAACCCCCCACAGTCACCTGCTGGAAACACTTATGGAAAACTTGCCACTGCACACTATCCATCCTCTTCTGCAGGCCCAGGCACACATCTTTGGTGATGGCAAAACAAGCTCCCAAAACACAAAATTGCACCAGCAGCAGCACCAGGAGCTGCAGATCCCAAGTCCTGGCACAGGAGCTGCCCTCCCCAGGCATGTTGCTGAGTTCTTCCACGGATAACTGCTCTGGGCTCAGCCCAGAGGGAAGAACAAACCTCCCTCAGTGCAAACCAGCACAGTGAGGTGCACACAAACCCTTCAGCACTGCTGGGAGCTTACATGGGAATTACTGGCACAGAGAAGGATGTTACCGGCTCTAAAGGAAGCAGGAACTTGCACAAAACAGGTTTGAGACCAAAAATTATGCCCCAGCACTCCCATGCAAACAAGATTATTCTCCCCTGACAGACAACATCCCTGTTTTAGGAGGAGGCCCAGGCCTGGGCTGCTGAGGGACCTGTGTACATTTAAGCAGCTGTACCTGCCTCAGGACTTAGAAAGCCATTTTGAGAACTTTCTTGTTCAAAAATGCAGAGATGAGCTTTTGCCATGATGGACTCCTGTGTCTGCCACCATGCAGCCCCCTGAAGTTAAACTGAAGGTCACAGCTCAGCAGTGTGGGGAAGCAGAGCAGCCCAGGCTGCAGGAGATGACTACAACCACTTCTCTACCAAGTAGGAAAAGGAAAAAGCTGGAATATCCAAGGCTCTTGCTGCAGTGGTTTGATGCACACTTCAGAGAAGCAGCAAGAACTGCAGGCAGAGATCCACACAAGGCAGCAGGCGTGGGGCAGAAACATCCAGCCCAAGGAAAGTCCAGCACTAAAGGGGAATTTCAGTCGGATTTAATAGGAAATAACCTTTTAAAAGTAGGAAATTTCCATTTAAACAATGTTTTCATTTTCTCACTTTTCACTCCCCGCCCATCCAGAGGAGTTTTCCCAGGGATACAATGGACTGAAGCTCCATGGATGTGCCAGCCTCGTTTGCCGTGACAGAGTTTGGCTCAACGAGCCGGCTTATTGTTCCTGATGGGCTCAGGGAGCTCGGGACAAACCACAGTGGTTACAAAAAAGTACACACATGCATATTTCTGTCAAACCATTCTCAAGAAAAATGTCAAGAACAAATAAAAACCTTCCTCACAATACCAGAATTGCCAGATGAAACAAAAATCCTTGTTCCTCCAAAAGCAGCAATGGTGGCAAAACAATCACTGGCTTTGTCTGGTACTAAAAATTAACATATATTAATTGCACTCTCAAATTTTCATTCTCAGAGCCAGCCCAGTATAGGTCCTCAATGAGCAAGAGCTTTCAGAAGCTATTTGAAAACGGCATTCATTTAAAAAAACTCTCAAATGTTTGCTTCCATTTCAGTCAGGAACAAATCAGTTGGATTTTGTAAACTGCTGAGCCCTAAAAGGATCCCAGGAGGTGCCAGAGAAACACAGGACTCCAAATTCAAAGTTCTCTTAAAACATTAAGAGAACATAATTAACATAAGAAAATCCCTCTCTCTCCAGTGTTTTCTTATTCTTCCTAAAACAAACATTTAAAGCTGCTCTAAAGACACTCCAGGAAAAGCATGAATGCACACCATTCCTCCTACACCATGTACCAGCTTCCCCCAGCCATGCAGGTCTGCAGGAGGAAGAGATGGAGTTTGTTTCAGATGGGAAAATCCAACAGAGGGTTATTTTTAAACACTTTTGTGGCCAAAACAGAGTGGACTACTGAAGGGAGGCAGAGAAATAAGCAGAAACAGAACAAAAGAATTAAGAAAGCAACACCTGATTTCTCCTCATTCCCTTTGCACCAGGAAGAGCCAAAGTAAACTGACTGTCAGCAATAAGAGTCACAGGAACTTCCTTGAGATTCATTTGATTTGTCTTCAAAAGGATCCAAAGCTGACTCTACCAGCTGTCGAAGGCCTGCAAGAAAATCTTTCTGCTATTCTGCTTCCTACCACAACTTTCACTTCATGTTCACCTTGGCACCTCCACCTGTCACCTGTTTCATCTGCACACCCACCAGTGCTGCTCCCTTTCTAGGCACTACAGCAACACCAATAAAAGAAACCACTCCAAACCCACAACTACCCCACTGCTGCTGCACAACTCCCTCCTCCATCTGCACCACTGCGGAGAAACCTTAAAATATCTATTCCAGAGGAGCTGGCATAGGAACAGAGCAACACGTGATATGCTGGAGCTCGGTGACACTGTAGGTGATGAGAAGCTGCTGCTGCTGGTGGTGTGCTGGCTGCACAGGATGCAGACCCAGGTGAAAGGAGCAGGAGGCAGGAGCAGCCCTGCACGGGAGCAGGAGCCATGGGACACCTCAGCACACAACACTGCACAACTGTGAGTGAATACATGCCCAAGAAAAGGCAGGTTGGGCTCAGAAGAGGCTCCTGGAAACAACAGCCAAAACCTTACTCAGGCTGTCCCCCACACACAGGGTTGCATCCCCACATGCTTGCCCTGCTCACTCTCGGGCCCTATTTTCTGGCCAATTAACAAGTTTAATTATGACACCCATGCAGCTCCTGGCTGATGAGGTTTAGGCATTTCTAATCCCGTTGATACTGTGCTCAATGAAGCAGATCTGGAAAAAGACAAAAAGCCCTTCCCTCTTTACTGCTGGGTCTAATCAATGTGTTGACCTTGGCCATGCTGGCGCCATGAGGCTTTGAGGCAGCTGCTCGGCCCAGCCTTGACATCGAAAAAAATTAAGGCCATCCCATCTTCTTCATGGCTGATTCAGCAGCAAGAGGGAAGGAGCTGAAGGCTCAGAGACAGAGCCTGCTTCAGGGTAGGCAAAGGAACTTCCACAGGGTCTGGAACTTCCTCCAGGTGGGAAACACCTCATCTTCCCAGGGCTGCAGATACCTGGACAGGTGACCCTTCAATCAAAACCACTGACACCTTTTATCTACAAACTGGGCTCTCACACAAAAATGAATGTTTGCTCTTACTTGCTCTGTGAGGCTTCTTTTGTCTGTCTCTGTGACTTGATACGAATTTCTGAGCCACAGAATCACAGAGCAGTTTGGGTGGGAAAAGATCTAAAGCTCATCCAGTGCCACCCCTGCCATGGCAGGGACACCTTCCACTGTCCCAGGCTGCTCTAAGCCCCATCCAGCCTGGCCTTGGACACTGCCAGGGATCCAGGGGCAGCCACAGCTGCTCTGGGCACCCTGTGCCAGGGCACCCTCACAGGGAAGAATTCCTTCCTGATATCAAATCTCTATCTCCCCTCCTTTCAGATTAAGACCATTATCTGAATTTGCCAGGCACACTCAGAAACACACCTGAACCTACAGCTCAGTCAGAAACCTCTTCCTGGCACCAGCACCTCTGGACAACATCCCCTGTGCTCACTGGGCACACACCACTTCATTACCTCCATATTCCCTCAGCTCCATCCAGGAGAAGACTGACCAGGAATCACCTGCACCATCACTTCCAGCTCCCACAGGACTGCATCTCTTGGATTATTTGTGCTGCCCAGTCTGCTGCCAAAGCCATTCCCAGCACACCATGAAGCCATATCGAGGATGGCAGGCAGGATGCTGCAGACCACTCCTCAAGGCACGACAAGGAGCTGTCCAAGAGCCCTATTTAGGAGTTGCTCCTCCTGCAGCCATGCTTGGCACCTGACCTGGTCTGAAAATTTACACAATTCAACCAGACTGCTAAAGTATTTACCTGTGAGCTGTGCACTATTGTGCCAGGGGAGGTTTAGATTGGATATTAGGGAAAATTTCTTTACAGAAAAAGTTGTAAAGCATTGGAATGGGCTGCTCAGGGTGGTGGTGGAGTTACCATCCCTGGAAATGTTCAAAAAACCTGTGGATGTGACACCTGGGGACATGGTTTAGTGGTGAATGTAGTGGTGCTGGGCTGATGATTGGATTTGATGATCTTAAAGTGAGTTTTCCAACCTTAATAACTCTGTGAGTTTATGATTTTGGCATCTGACAAAGCACCAACACCTGCCCTGGTCACTGAAGCAAAACAGCACCTCTCCAATTGAACCCATGTTTGCTTTGCAACTCAATTCCAACACAAAGTATCTTCTGCTGTTGAGCTGCTGTGGGAGAACTGAGCACAGAAGGGGTCTGGGTGGTTTTATTTTAGGCTCTCTTATTTCTGAAATAACCACAGTACTTCATGAATCACCAGGATATCCCAACTGTAACATCACACGGACAAGTTCTACTAAAATCTCTAGAATCCTTAGGTGGGATGTCACACTATGACACGCTCCATTCTATCTTTACTATCCAGAGCACCAGAAGGATTTCAAAGCAATTAAGCAGCATCTCTCTTCGGGGACATTTTTTTTTTCAAAGCTTCATTTATTTTCCATTTATTTCTGGGCTGAACATCACCTATCCCCACCCAGAAAGCCTAGTTCTCAGGACAAGAGCAAGCTTACCCAAATACTAATTACATTTCAAATTATAAGAGAGCAAAGCTGACACCCTAAACACTCAAACCAGCCTAGAACAAGTGTGGTTTGTTCTAAAAGTGAGAGAAAAGGGGGAAATCTGAAAAGAAAACTTCCAGGAATGCAAGCACTTAAGAGAAAAGCAATAGTTTGAAACTGGAGCAAGACTCCCTTTGCCAAGCACCACTTCCAGGTAAACCACGGAACCTCCCTCACCCAATTAAAGTTGGTTCCATCTCTGAGCTCTTCCTTGGGAGGCCCTTCCTGGGGTAGGGGGAAGAGGGTGGCACACATGGATTCACTGGAGCTCCCCCGAGGAACCAGCTGAATGTCAATCAGTCACATCACATCTGCGTCATCCAGGTGGAGGCGATTCCCAGCTCCTCTGAGCAGCAAATTCTTAAATGGCAGCTCAGTCTTAAGCATTAACCTCCACGGGTTACTCAGGCCCAGGTGTCATTCTCAACACAGCTCTTCCAGCTCTTTATGGTAGCGGATTAACCCCCAAAACACAGGGCTTTGGAAAAGATTCAATAAAGGTCATTTTAAAATTAAAACTTTGTACCTGAAATTTGGGCTCTCAAATCATTGTTCTTTCATTTCCATCCCCAACACTCTCATTGATTTTTGGTGATTCCTGTCAGCAGGGACCAGGCAGCCTGGGGGACTATTTCTCCTCTCCTCTGCTTCCTACCAAACCAAGGGCTATTTCCAAGTGAGACCCAGGATTTGGTGCTTCCATGCTGTGCCTGCCCCATTCATGCCACCCCTCTAGGAAAACACTCTCACCCAAACCCTGGACCCATTCTGGGCTAGTGATCATGAAGAGAGGCATGACACTGACCCAAGGGCTGGGAGAGATCTGTGACAACACTGACTGACCACAGCAGGGTCCTGTGCTCAGGATGTATCCCTGAGCAGGGAACGAAATGTGGGGTGCAGTTATGTGACCCCCTTTTCTCTCTTCTCAGGGGAGGTGCAGCAGCCCAAACCCTGAACCCCTGTACCCCACTGGATGGCACATCACCACCCGAGGCTGCAGGAGAGCCCACAGCACTCCCAGGGCCATCTCTGAGGGGCAGTTTTGGGGACAAGGGGCCAACCCTGACGAAGAGTAAAGGGATCATCCCTGAAGAGATGATGGGCCATCCCTGAGGAACTGTTCTAAGAATAAGGAGACATTCCCTGAGAGGCAGTTTTGGGGGTAAGGGGGCAATTCACTGAGGAGGAACACGAGGGAGCAATCACCGAGAAGCCGTTTTGGGAGATAAGGGAGTGAGTGATTCCCTGAGGAGCAACACAGAGGGGTGAGGAAAGAAATCCCTGATGGGAAGTGAGGAGGATAAAGAGGCAATTCCCCAAGGGACTATGTGAGCAATTCCCTCAGGGAATAACGTGGGGGGCAAAACGAGCAATCCTCGAAGAGCAATTTGGGGGATGAGAGGGTAATCCCTGACAGGAGGAGGAGCGATGCCTGAGGGGAAGTTTTGTCAAACAAACGGGCGATTCCCTTTATCAGTGCGGGGGGCGTGAGGAGACGCCCCCAGGGCCATCGGGCCAGCCCCCACGACCCTCCCGAGGCCTGGGACCCGCGGCCACCCCGCAGGGCCATGGGGCTGGGTCCCCCCTCATCCCTCCCGCACTCCCGGCTCCCCTCGCGTGGGATCCCCGCGCCCCCCGCCCCACCTGTGCGCCGGGATGCGCTGGGAGCCGCGGCCCTTCCCCACCAGGAAGTGCACGTCGCTGAGCACCTCGTTGTTGAAGAGGAACGCGAACCGCTCCTGCACCGTCGGCTTCGTCGCCTGCCAGTTGTACACCGGCTCCCGCTGCAGCGCCCCGCCGGGACCACCCGCCCCGCCGGCC
>VZTT01034587.1:21717-37700 GCA_013400855.1 Buphagus erythrorhynchus | reverse complement strand
AAGGATTAATCTTCCTGCCTGAGAAGATTTTTCTTTTTTTCTGAACTGCAGGCTCATCCTTAGTCCCAGACCTTGTCATTGCAGTACGGAGCAGATGGCCCCGTTTGTCTAAGGAATAAATTCTGCATCACATTTCCAAATTAGTCTACAAATGTGGACATCTGGCTTAATGAGAATAAAACAAAAGAAAAAGCATCCAGTCAGACTGATGACGCATGAGCATAATAGTGCAATAGAAAATGAATAGGCCCATGGGTAGAATTGGTGTTGTGTAAGTTATACTCATCATAAACCTAAAAAAGCAAGGATATTTATATTTGCTGTCATGATGGAACCCATTACGGCAAAAGACATGCAGCTGAAACAGTAATTGGTCAAACAAACATTTTTGGAATGGACATTTTTTATCATTGAATACTTTTGCAACAACATGGATTTTGTATTTGATTTTGCTCTTGTGCCTTACATCTCAGCTTTATGGCATACTTGTCTTATGCATTTGCAGTAAGATCTATTTCGAAATACATTGGTTAAAAACTGCTAACAAGCTGCATTGATTTTGCCCAAACAGAATGAAATAGCTGTTACACATGACATCATAAACCCTTTTCCACACATTCACAGACTTGAAAGAACAACCTTTCCCAGGAGAGGCAGTGAAACAGATAGCAATTAAGGTTGGAAAGCATAAATTGAGCCAGAGATTAAAAGCAAAGTTAGCAGAGCAGTATAAAAGTGTGTTAATACAGACAAAGCAGTGCCTTGCAGGGACAGCAGAAATACTTCCACATGAGCCACCTCTAGAGCTGGGAACAGTGTGGTGATGGCACAGACCTCTTCAGGCAACAGCCTAACTCATACCGAGCTGGTGACCATGGGCATTGGCACCCTAACAACATCCTAGGTGAGATCCTCAGATGCAGCTTAAACTGCCTCAGCCTGGCATGTCTTGTGCCATAGTTACAGAGGGTTCTTATTGCACAGGGTGCATTTGGAGCCCACAGTCTGACAAGGCTAGTCACTGAAAATTAGTTGTAGGACAGGGAGGAAGAGGGAGAGCAGCAGACTCCACAAGTGAGAGTTTCCTCCAAAAAGCAAAGCGTTGAATACCTTGGGACATGTCTTCAGCAACTGGCACAGAAACATGAAAATCTCAGCGCTCTGCAAAATACCTGTGGTTGGGACATAGTCACACAATTAAATCCAGTGCTGAGCAGTTACTTCTGAATGTGTTTACTTGTGCATTATGCACTGGGCTCTCCTTTCCTAATTACAGTAATCACCTGTGTACCTGCCCAGATGTGTTGTGTATGTTCCTTCAGCATTGATGTCCCCTTTCAGAAAACATTGTCCTAAGGGTGAGAAATAAATGTAGACATCCAAAATTCACAGATGTTCAGACTGTTGAAAAGTGGGAGAATTTTATCTTTGAAATGATATCTATGCATATTTAGTAAGAGCTGATAGGTGATAAAAATAAATTACACAGTTAATAAGACTAGCAGGATATGTTTAGAAATAGGAGGGGAGACTTATGCAAACAAAACCATCGATGATAAAACTGCCTGGTAGAATAATTCACTGATTCTCAGACAGCCACATCATCTGACTATGCAAGAAGCAAAACAGATGGTAAATGTTAATACAGATGGGTTTATAAGCAGCTTATCATAATGAACAAATATGTGCTGTGCAGCATGCACAGAGGACATTCAACCTATACTGTCCACCCTATAATAGGAATACTCTGGATGTAATATAGTTCTTAGACATTTCATATCCAAGTTGTGTGAGCAGAGACGTGTGCATGTCAGTTGCAGTTGAAATGCAGAAAATTAGAGGTTACCAGGTCAAGTTTATGCATATTCTACAAGCCCATGGAACAGAGGGCAGAAACCACAGTACAGACTTCCTAAAAATATCTACATAGTTTACAAATAAAAAGATAAATGTGCTCATACTGTTCTAATTGAAATCTTCCAATGGTGCTATCAAAAATCTTGAAGTATTTAGACTGCATTTAAAAGACTTATTACACCTTATGTACAAACACTATCTGGTTCGGGAACAGATAGAACACTGCCTGGGGTAGGAAACTGCAACGTGCTAGCTGGTCATTTGAGGTTTACATAGCTTTCCAAGCATACATTGCATTGCAAGCTTAGCCCCACAGTTATGTGGTTATCAGCAGCAGAAGTACTTAATTCTGGTTGGGCATGTTGGTGTGAATTGCTCTCATACCTACAATTTCAACACAGATGCTTCCTCCTCACCCTCCCCACAAGAAAGCCTGAAAATCAATTGGTGAAGCTTCAGAGCTCAGGTTCATTAACACCTGACAATCCTAAAATCCTTGTCAATATCCAAATGGCAGCAAAATACTAATTCTGTAAGTAAATATTGAAGAAAAACTTTATATGAGTCATTAGAAAAAGCTTTTACAGAGGTTGAGCATCTGGCATGGTACAGACAAATCTGAAGAAAATACATAGAAAAGAACAGTACATTAGTAAATGGAAGGTGGGACATCCAATCTTCCATACTAAAATGAGTAATTCAAGAAAGGTAACAAGCAATGCAACAACAAAATCTGCAGATGACACAACCTTGTTGTAGATAATAAAGATTGAATGCTGTGGGATTAGCAGAGGATCTTTACAAAGCTAGGCAAATGGAAAGCAACAAATAAAAGGCAGGACTGTGCCATTCAAAGCAAAGGTGACCTAATCTGAACATTTTTTACTTCTCAATTAACTGTCAGTCACTGATGATCATTAGTTAAGAATGTGTTTAATAATGTCCCAAAAGGCAATTATTCAGCAAGAATGTCCAAAGAAATATTAAAAATATCCTTTCGGGAAGCAATATTGCACATGCACCTACAAGTCACTGTTCAGTTCTATTTACCTTATTTCCAAGAAAAACACATAAACAAATAAACAAAACATTTTAAAATAAACTGTGGGAGAAACAGAAAAATAAAAGATTCAGCAAGGCTACATGTAGCTTATCCTTACTGAGTGAGCCAGCTGACAGCTTTGGCCAGGTAACAGCTGGTTTTCATCTGCAGAACTCAGAACACCTTCAGTCAGATAAACAGTGTACACAGTGGCCCATCATTCAGGATCAGAGCAGTGTTTGTTCTTTGCCTCATTTGTTTTTTTCCTGTGGGCTCCATTCCACAAAACACCATTCTACAAACTCTGCCTCTTTGCCTTACCTCTTTCCTCTGCTGTCAAAACACAAGATACTTCAGATGACAGCAGAGTACTCATATTTGCAGAGTGCCCACCTGAATATTAGGATAAAGAATATTCTATCTTGTTTGATTCACATAAATATAGTGACTTTCCAATGATTCCTCAAATTCTGACTTTTGTTTAAAGTTACAAAGCTTAAAATACGCTACACCCTAATCCTCTTCTATCTGATCCATATATAAAACCAGCATTCTCCACCACAATCTGTCAACCTCTCTTCAAAGGCAAGCTGAATTGTGTGGAATCTATAAAGCAATTGTTATATTTTCCATATATTTCCTGCATTACTATTTTAAAAAAAACAGGCATCAAAACTATCATCTAGTTATTTATAAAAAAGTTGAAAAAGTTTAAACAAATAATTTACACCAAGAAGGCATAGCCTTCTCATTCCCTCCCAAACAAGGAAGAAAAAGAATCATCCCACTAATACAATGACAACAGTCCTTTACATTTTCATAATCTCATCCTTGAAAGTTCTTTTAAAAGATATTTAAAAAAAAGATATTTAGCTCAGGTATCTCATCGACATTTTAACATTGTGTGGAAGGATACTGCAGCAGTACTTCTACAGTGAAAATATCAGTCCTGATAGCAAAGTCTCAGGAGACAAACTGACATTCAGAGATGTCAGCTGATGACAGATATCTGGGAACATCAATGGAACCTTCTCCTGGAAGCATCTGTGGAACAAACTGCAGATTTGGGACTTTCCTTCTCTTTGATACTCTCAATGTTTTTGCTTTCCAGTGCTTGAAACTGCCTTCCTGAGAAAAGTTTTACCTTCTTTGGCTCTGCTCAGCTTTGGAAGAGTGTCAGCTGTGTCCAGTCTGTATCTGTAGAACTGCACTGCACAGAAGTTGTGCTTGATCTGAAAAGCATTCAGCACAGAACCATAATAATTAGAAACTTAGAGCTCATGAACTCTGAAAAAAACATTGAGAATGATTACCCAAAGGAAGAAAAGAGTGAAGGTGAAATCTAAAAGCAGAATACAGATACTGTGATAACACAAAAAAAATGAGGGAATAATCTGTCCCCTATGTCTTGGATGGACAGGCAAAGAAGCCATTACTTTAAATTTCTGGAACAGCGATTAGGAAAGCAACAGGAAAGTGTGGTATTGTTCAGGAAAACTTTGTAAGAGTGAGGACAGGTTAACATCTGAAACAAATGGCTTGAGAGGCATCATCAGAGACCTTAAGAAATGAGTGAAACAATATGAATGACACATTTTGAACCATGCTTTTCCCTGTTTCCAATGACATTCACCTACCCAGCTACTAAACTGCAAGAACACAAGATCTCTGTTCCTTGCACCATGGAAAAACATGACAGAGGGGTGAAAATTAGAGAAGTAGATTTATGCAGCAGCACTCTGAGAAGCCAGAAGCTCATGTGTTACAAATCATCATGCACAGAACACGAGTTGGTGTGTATCTTAATAAAACATTCTAAAAAATCAGATTTCAAAAATAGTCCCTTTCAAAATGTAAGTAGAGTCTATTAAAAATTTGAGCTGTGAAACTGGCCAATACACAGGGGAAAAAAAAGCAGCAATGGTGAATGCTCAGTTTGCTTTACTGAAAAACTAAGTTGACCAGTATAAAATCAAGGGGTTTGTTTCTTTTCATGTATAACTGAAACAAAACTGGGACGAAGGCTGAGTAGTAAGCAAGGAAAACTGCAGGTGCTTCAAAGTTATTTAGGGTGGTCAAGTCCAGACAGGACTGTGAGAAGTTTACAAGAGAAACCAAAATAATCGCCAAGTGGCAAATGAAACTCAGTGTTAATACATACAAAATAACCCACATTGGACAGAAGAAAAAAGGAAGAGTGTACTTTCATCATCCTAAATTAAGTGTATGAACTTTTCAAAATAGTCTGGTATCACTGTAGAAAACTCATTAAGGACCTCAGCTCAGTGCTGAGCTGTGGTAAAAAAAGCAGACATGATGTTTTGAAGGATAAGACATAGGATGGTGAATAATGCAGTAAGTATTGTAATGCCATGATATAAATCAGTGGTGGAGTCTCACCTGGAATGCTGTACGTGCTTCTGATTACCCAGTCTCAAAAAGGATACTGCAGAACTAGGCAAGGTTCTGAGAAAAGCAGTATAAGTGATCAAAGGGCTGGACACCTCACACACAATAATCAGAAAGGATAAAAAAATATTATCTTCTGAAAGGACCAGGCCAACAATGACAAATGTGCACTGTGATGAAGTATGGAGAAAGCAAATAAAATTTCTCCTTATCCCTGATGCATGACACAAGAACAAGGTCATTAATTGACATGAAAACATTAGAAACTTAAACACAAACAGGAGACGCTTCGCATCTAACACATAATTAATATGTATGAAGCATAAACATAATGCCAAGTACTTATATTCTGCCCTTTTTTCTACACATTACAAAGCAATTAAAGAAAAAATTTAAGAACTGTCAGTGTTAAAAATAATTTGGATGGAATAGTAAATCAATTATGATTAAGCAGTAAGCCAAACCTAGGAGGGAGATTACCCTTTGTTTTAGAAGCAATTTCTCACACTTCCTCAGCTAACTAGTAATGGACAGAGTTGACTGCAACTTGCTGAAATAAACCAACAACAAAACTGTTTTTACTCTGGTCCTTTCCCTACATCTGTGAGAGAAAAAGAGTGATGGGCACTGTACATCAGCAATGGAGATGGTTAAGACAGAAGCTGTTAGGAGATGGAAATAAACAGTGAAAAGCAGTTTAAAAGTGGCTATCAAATCCATCAAAACTGAATTTGAGAAGGCCAGGAATGAATACTTAGATGATTGTGTGAATACACAACTGGCAGAGGTCAAGCTTAGGTAAAGAAGACAAATTGCTGTAGTGTCAACTAACCTATTTAAATGTGAAAACATCATAAATTCTGCTTTCTTTAAAATAGAGCTTCTATGCATGAAAGCAAAGGTGTGCTGGCATAGGCCTCAGAAGAGGCATACTTAAGTTTTAAAGCTGAGTTGACATTCTAAAAACAGATGGGAAAATGAAAACTCAGTCCAAAAAGTGACTCAAAGAGTGACTGTAGTTTGAGGCTCCACAAAGGCACTTAGTAAACTAACTTGTATTTCAAAGCATGTGCCTGGGTGACTAAAAATCTTACCACAATTTTCAGAGGCACTAACAGGAGTTACACTTTCAGGGCTTGCTGATATTAAAAATAAATTGCTAATTCCATGTGATTTGCAAATCTCCTCTTTATAGAACTAAGGTTTTTTTTTTTTTATTTATGTTTGTATTTTTGTTTGTTTATATATGCATATTTTCATATATAAATATACATAAGCAAAGTAAAAGTGGCCAGGATCATTTTCTGACACTGAGGCCACCTAGCAATAAGCTCAACAGATCTCTACTACTGCAGTGCCTGTGTCTGCAAACAAAACAGAGAGGGCACAGCATGGAATCAGATGTTAGGCAGAGCCCACTCCCCACCCCTACCCAGGAACTGCCTGGAAGAGGGGCAGCTGGCCTGGGCCAGGGCACAGTGGTGGCTCTGGTGGCACAGCAGCAGAGAAGACCCAGTTCTAATGCCATCAGATGTCCTGGTACTGCTTTCTGGCATAAAGCAGCTCATGGAACCCTGCCCCTGACTACCAGTGTATGAGCTATTTTATTTTTAAATTATGGAGGTATTTTCTTCATTGCAGTGGGGGGAACATCAAATAAAATAGAATTAATTATAGTTATTTTTCCTTACTTCATTGCTATGTTTCATTACGTAAGTCCCAAATAGATAGCTAGTTTTCTCTCTTGCAGGAAACCTTCTCCTTCCCCCCCCAATACGCTTAGTTCACACAAAATGAAAGGCATGTGATACTCAGGTAATGTCAGAGCAGGCATATGGCAACAACACAAAAGCCATATATGGCCAAAGAGGCAGACTGCTGCCTTCTACTGCACAAGGACTTATGACAACATCACGCTGAAGGGTTTGCATGACTAAAATTAGGCAAAACATATTCTCCATGAAAGAAACGCAAGACAGTCTATAAGCAGTAGCCAGAGGCAGCTTCAGACGTGTCAATTCAGCTGTGTAAAGAATGTGCCAGTCTCACTCCTGGAACAGTTTCCACACTTAATATACAGAACGAGTCATTAAAAATGAGGGGGAGTAACATGAAAGGGCGAGGCATACGGCACACAGTGTGCTACCACAGCATACCATATATTCAAGATAATAGCGGGCATTAGAAAATCCATTTGCACTTTCACTGATGACAAGTACAGCTACTGCCAATTAACTTCTCTCTCCACCTCAATTCCTGTTTCAAGGTAAATTCCTGACCTTAATGAATCAACAGCAAATTTGCTATAAAGGTTTGTTGGAACAACACTTACTTGTTTGGGATTGTGCAAGTGTTTATATTTTTCTAATTCAAATATGCATACTTATTACATATTTTAGTACATATTATTTGCTTCATTCCTCCATGCTACTTTCCTCAGTTTTTCTTTATTATTTGGTGTAGCAAAGGCTGAAAAACACTAAACTGCCCACACCACCATCATATTAAAAAAGACGGGTAGCTATCTAGGAGGCAGAGCTCCTATCTGTCTTATTTCTAATTCCAATCCTCCTTTGAGCTTTGTGTGAGTGTGCCTCCTGTAAAAGTGGACACAGTGAGGTATAAGCAACATTAGCCAACTCAGATCCTGGAGGTCTGTGCAGCATGAGTTCAACACTCACATCATTTTTCATTTGGCCAGTGCAATGGCAATCACATTCTGACAGCTCAGGGATGGTACTGATCCACAAACATCAATGAAAACCATGGAATTCTCTTTTAAGGAGATTCAACCCGGGATTACAAGTGATGTTTCAGTGCCTCCTTGAAAAGAAAACACCAAATATTGTTCATTCTCACGTGATAACATTGGTAGCATAAAAGATTTAAACAGACCCATTCCACAACTATTTGGAAATTATAATATCACATACCAGATTGTTTAGTTTGCCCTTCTGTACACAGATGGTATGGATTCTTGTTGGTGAATGATTAATATTGATAGTCAGGAGCTACCCAAACTATTTAAAATATTCCAATGCAACTATAGATCACTTTGATCCATTGCACGAGTGAGGAGGTCTGAGTTGATCTAGGAAAAAGGAAAAAGATCATGCAGGAACCTCTTCTAGTTTTGAGGCTGCTGAAATGAATATTGTGCTGTGCATGTAAAGGCTCTGCCTAACACATAGCTCCTGAATGGACTCTGATGAGACTGATGATACACACACAGCACTCCTGACATCACCAAGTGAGCACAACACCAAGCCTCACCAAATAAATTTTTACTTCACTTTCATATAATCCTCAATGAGAGGCAGTTTAATTTTGCCAGAAATTAATGTTGAAATACTCCCTCTGAACAAACTACAACCTACCTGCAAAGCCCATCTGTACAACCCTTCCAGAGACTCAACAGTCCCCCTGATGACAACAGTACTGCCCACCAATTGCAGTGGTTCCCTGTAGGGAATAATGCTGTGACACAGGCTGGCCTGCATTTTTTATTACATTTAACCATAAATCTTACTCATAGAAGTACAACTGCATGAGCTTTAATTTCATAAGCAGAAAATGTAAGTGCTTGTTTTATTGCAGTTAATGTCTAAAAGGCCACAGGAAATCTACTCACTCCAGGATGACTACACATATTCATATTGTAAGAGAGATTTTTAATTCATTTCCTGTATGAGATTCTGCTATTTGGGGTAAATTACTTGCTAATATTTAAAAGCAATCCCTTTTCTCAATCCTTTTTCTGAATGAAAAATCCACAGCTCTTTAACATTTGAAGGTCTTAGGTATGTTCCTAAGCAGCAGGGAATTTTCTTCTTACATCATAATACAGATTTGCACAGACATAAAAAATATTTAGTCCACCTTTCTGCCAGTCATTAATTAAAAAACAAAAACCTTTTGAGGTTATTTTATTCTTTCCAGCTAATGAGGATGAAAAAAACAACCTATTCTACAAATTAATTAGTCTGGTGCCTCTGTACTTTGATTTTATTTCCAGGATCACAGTTCCTTCAGTGAATGATGAAATTCAGCTACATATGCAGGAAGACTGATGCAAAGATTTTGTGCTGAGGGTGAGGGGTCCAGAGGGAAGATCCAATGCTATAGTGCAATTCCTAAAATGTAGAATTATAGAAATAGTGTGATCTAACATTTCAGTGTATAAATGAAGGTGGAGAAGGGGTGGAAAGAAGTCAGATTTATTTCTAGTGCTTCAAACTAGTAGTACCATTGCTGCTAACATCAAGACAATAAGCAACTAGCTAATGAGGATGGATGCAAACTTCAAGGATGCAAACACCAGCTGTGCTCGTTGAATCAAACGTAGACATCATTTGATTTTTCACAAGAAACATTTTCTATAAAAGGAAATTTGAACAAATATCAAGCTTGAGTCAAGTGCCAAGTTTGTATACCTGACACTTATACAGGCTTTGTCAATCTTCTTTTCACTGGAGTTGTCCAAATGAAACACCAAAGAAGCAATGCTAACAAAAAGCAGTTGTCCAAATAAGTGGGACCATCAAAACACATTCATATTGTTTGACTTAAACCAACTCCTCCTTTATTGCGTTCATCTAACTTTTTTAGTATGGCAACACACATCTGCAGTCCAAGCCATCAAAAGAGGAAAAATTAAAGCAACACAGCTGTCAACTGAAACGATTCTCAAATAATACCATGGTGTTCCAAAATATCACCTTAAAAATGAAAAAAACAGGCCTCGTAGACACAAATATGTTCAATGATTTATACACTTTTGTACCTCTAAGATCATTAGTAATGTAAGCAGTAATGACAAAATAATGAAGAATGGCATTTTCCCAGTAGAGGAGAGCAATGACCAATACCCTAATCCTAACTGAGCCCATCAAAGGCAATCAAGGAAATTATCCACACAACTTAACGTCAATAGTTTATGTCTAAAGCAACAACAAAAATAGTTTCCTCTATGCAGTATTTTCCATACTTATCACGTGCTAGAATGGTTTATAAACAAGAGAAGTACATATCAGGACTCTGGCCATACAGCTTAAAGAGGATGAAGTATATCTCTGGAATGTTCAGGTCCAGAGCCAGATTAAACTGTTATCTTTATGTTGCACTTAAGCTTTGGTGTCAATCTTTAGTAAAATTCATCCTGAAGAGGAACTTTAAGATGGTTTTGTTCTAAGTCAGAATTTTCTTTCAAGAGGCTGCTGATGTTCAAATTCTTAGTCCTGCTGCAGTTAACAGCTGTAGATGCTGTTTACTTCAGTAAAACCAGACTTCTAAGCATTTTTTTGTAAAGGTACTTCTACCTGTCATCAGACATAGAAAGGTAACACAGGCAGAGGCTGCTAACACATCACAGATAAACAAGATAAAAGTTTCAAAAGCTAAGATTTTGAAAATGAAGTTTTAGTTTCATAGACATACAGTGAGAAAACATCACCTTAGGTGTCTATGGTTTTGCATCTTGAGATGAAAATGTTAGTTGTGGAACAACTATCTTATTTTACAGTGACCACACATACAAATGAAAGGCAGAAGCAGTGATATGCTCTGGAATTGAATGAACTTGCCTCCTTAAAAAGCATAGAAAAAAGCAGACAGATCTTCTGATTTCAAAGAAACAGCTAAGAAAATTCCATCTTTCTGCTACAGAACAGTCCCACACATTTAATTATATTTGAAACAATGCCATTTTGCATGCATGAAATAATTCAGCCTAAATGACAATGGCAAGTTGATCCAAAGAATTTGCACCAGTTGATATTGAACAAGATGAACAGAATTCAGACCTTGTAGGCAGGTTGCTGAACATGTGATTTTCGCAGACCAGCGTAAGTTTACAAATGATTTGGACAAGAAAGGTTTGAATCAGCATTATCACATACAGGACAGACATTAAGAATGCTCTCTTTTGATTCTGAGATAATGTTTTGTTGAGTTGTGTTTAACAACAGAGGACACTGGCAACAAAAATGAAGAACAAATCATCCCTTTGTGCTTTGGCATAGTTCTCACAGTATTGTATCACTACAACAACTTTAACCTCATAGACGCATTTTCCATTATTTCATTTTATTACCCAGTGCTTCAGTGAAGTCTCTTTGTTCTTTAATACCAGGAAAATTGGAAGCTCTGTAGTAGCTGTGTTCAGGTCAAAAGCATGCTTCTGTAAGCCTCTTTTTTTCCTTTATTTTGTTTCTCCAGAATGAGTGGTTCAGAACAAGAGCCAAAGCACACAAAGAAAGTTTACTTCCATGGTAAAAAAACATCCAGACAGAGGACATGTCCATACAAAAAATTCCCTAGTATTTTCCTTTTCTCTTCCTTAGAACAGGTTTGAAAGCTAAAGTTGAAGCGCAGTTCCAGATTATGATTAATGAGTAATGTCTTTATAATGCTTACAGTATAAAAAAACCCTGAGGTTTATTGAAAGAGAAAACTGTAAGAGAATTCTGTTTTATTTACAGTGACTGAAGCACTGTCACCTTCCCACAATGATTAAGAAAGTATTTTTTCCATTAAAAAAATTAATATTCACAAAGCATTCTTGGAAAAACACACTGTAATTAACAAACCCACAGCTTTTCCTTCTATTTTCTTCACATATTTTGCAGACTTCTGAAATTTGCTAGGGAAAAGTTGAAAGAAAAAATACTTACCTGGAAATTAAACTAAAATCAATGGGCAAACAACAATATGAAACATAAAGAGACTGAAGGAAAAAAAGGAGAAAGATTTCTGAACTATTTACTAATTAAACCCAAAGATAGTAATGCTGAGGGCACATGGATCCACATGAATGTTGGCATGAGTAAAATTGAAAAGTAGCTAATTTAAGTAGAACTGGATAAGAAATTAGGTTGCTGTTTGAGGAATACAATATGTTCCATCAACTACATGATTTTACAAGTATGATTGGTNTACATGATACAATGCTCTGAAACACAGACTTTGGGAGCAGGATTGATCACACTTGTTTTTATCATTTAAGTTAAAGAATACTGTTTCAGCAAGGTAAAAAGATTCCTTCTGTGGTCAGATGAGATGGACTGCCACTCTCAGAGGAGAATTCTGCATGGTCTCAGGGGACATCTCTATGGCACCTGACAAACTCCTGAACCCAGGCAGCTCCTGAAAGGAACAACCCTGTCCTCCCTCAGCTGCACATTCCTACAGGCCTTTGTATGCTCACATTCAATGAGATCAAGATACAGATTAAGGTGAAAATTAACCTCCAAATTGAGGTGAAAGCACTCCAGGCAACAATCTTTCAGAAACATAAACCCCAATGTGAGTCAACAAACACCTACAGGAAAAAAAATCGTCAAGTATAGAGCAGCAGCCTCCACCCAGTTTAATCTAAAATGGTGACAAAACTGCATCTTAAAATAGGAAGAAGTTCCACACTTTCCCTTATAGAAGAAACATAGATAGCACTGTAAGACTACTGAAGTCATATGAAATCTGTTTATTTATCTCAAATTCCTCTACTTTACATGGGGCATGGTTATGAGATTTTTCCCATGGTGCTTGTGGAAAAAAAATTTTATACACCATTAAATTGTTTGCACAACACTTCTTTCCAATGAAGATGTAAACATCAAAGCAAGCCTCTAAATGTGAGTTTGCTTCTGTCCTTGCCTTTATTGCATTACTGCAGCCAGCTAGGTTCGTCTTTAAACTTTCATAAAACTGAAGTCATAAACTTCTTCATGTGCCACTGAGTTCCATCTCAGAAAGTCTTTGAGTAACAATTTAAGAAGACTTTAGATTGCTTCTGCAGAATTGATAGTTATGAGACCTGAGAGCTGCAGACAAAAGTACTTAATGAACATTGCATAGAATTTCTAAATCTGTGCTACACTGTTCTATGAATTTTCTTTTTGTTAAAACTTGTATCACTACTATTACCTCATAAAGTTAAGAACCCTGAAAGCTGATGCCACAGGGTTTCTAAGCACAATGAGACAGTCTTGAATTATTTTTAGGAAATAACTCTGTATCTTTAGAATAAACAAAAATATTATATATCAGAAAGCATAGAAAGTAATCTGATAGATATATTTTTGCAATTCCTGTGTTAAAACATTTGAGATTTGATATTCCAGACCTTCTGAGATTGGATATATTTCAGATTAAAGAGAAGACTGATTTTTTAATTTTGAGGATACATAAACATACATAGACTAAAACTTAATGTTAGGGTTTTCAATTTCCATTGAAATTATGATTTTGGTAAGAATTCCCAGGCTGCCTATAAGGCTTGAGAAGACAGCATCAAACCTTTCCGATTTCCTATAAATCATCACTTTCACTTGGTGCAAGTCCCATTTTGAAACTGATTGCCATCAGCCAGTCTAGCAACACAAAGACCAAATTCCTTCTCTGTCCTAGACCTCACCAGCTGATGACCATGAGACCATAAGTGCCCCAAGTCTGTTGCTGGCACAAGGTTCTTGACACCCTGAATAAGAGCACTTCAGCCCTGGCCCTCTAGCCTCACTGTCTGTTCTCCAGCCCAACAAATCTTTATCTGCCAGCAAATGAGGTATTGGTAATACCTCTTCAAAAATGTGTCTGAAACCTGTTTTTATCTCTGGGTCTCAGTACTGCTGTTGTAGACAGCTGTGCTTTTTACCACTTGAATTAGCCTCAATTAGCCACGTGCTCACAACAATACAGCCCCTGAAACTGCCAGCACACTCACACAGTAACACCATCCCCGGAGCCTCTGATGTCCCTGCTCTTCTCTGTCCCTCCCGCTGACACACATTCACTATTACGCAATTAGAATGACAATCCCAACCTCAGTCAATTTGTTCACTTTCACTTCTGTTCCAGGATGTTGTCCAGTCCTGATTACAGGCAGGTGGCATACTTAATTTGCTAACTATACTGCATTTTAAAATAAATATTTCAACCAAGAACATGATTACTGGGTGTTTAGAACTATAAATTCTCCAATTCTGTTGGAAGGATGTGTCTCCTTATTTTAATGACAGAAAATAATTCATAGCAAAAATAATCCTATAATTTTTTTTTTCATCTGTTCAAATCTCATTTGGGGAGGATTAACTGTGTAAAAAATCAACAGCAGTTTTGTTCTTTAAACAAAAGGCATTATATGCAATATATACATAGAAAATATGTACATTATGAAGTACTACTGCAATAGGACCACATCTGTATTTGCAAACTTGAAAATGGATAAAACAAACAAAAACACTGGGCATTTTTCCTGGTTTACAGTGTACAAAGAATGCAAATACACATCATCAGGGATACAAGAGACATGAGGCAGCACCAAGAGTCAGTGTTCAGAGAAATCATGCTGTGATGGTTACAGGTATGGTGGCAGAAAGAGAAAAAAAAGAAGAAAATGAAAAAAGTAGAAGAAAAATCATTACTCAGAAGCAAAAGTACAGAGAAACTCATGGGAGAACCTTATAACTACCAAGGAAATGGTAGTCCTCTGACTCAAGAGAGAAAGAGGGAAATGCTGGACATGCCAGGGAAACATTCTTGAAAAGCAAAACTGAGGCTACCTAACAGAAGAGATATTACAAAATGTGTGTTTCTTTCACTGCACCACTGAAAGACCATACCGAAACCAAGCAATGAATTTCCTCTCAGATATTCCTCTCAGTGTTCATCCTGAGCTAAATATCAAAAAAGTATCTTCATTGTCCCCTACAGTACAGACCTGTAAAGACCTGCACAGGGTCATTATTTGGGTGAAAATCTCCATATTGGTCTTTTACTTGCAATCTAATATCTATGAAGACAAATATCAGCCTTTCAGTCATCTAAAACTGAAAGGCTTATCAGTGGAATGCAGGTTTTAGCAGGACATCAAGCAAATTCTTTGTTAATTCTTCTTAAACAGAAGTTTATTTTTAGCAAAAAGACAGTATCCATCCACCATGGCAAAGGCTCTGAAAAAAAATTCAAGATTAAATAGCAAGTTGAAAAGCAGAGAGGAATGTAAGAGTATGCACCCCTACTGAGAAGACAAGTTCTACTGAGGTCTGAGCTTCCTTTTTAAAAACTGTCAGCAGCATTTCTCAGTGTGCTTTTCACACATAGATCATTAAGGCTTAAAACTAGCAGAAATATTAAACACCTCAGTAGCCCTCCGTTCCTGAGGTTGTTATCTCACAAGTAATCTGCTGAGTCTATTATTTCTACTGGAAACAGAGCTGCTCGGTTGTTCATTTCCCTAAACTGCTCATCTGCTGTCAGGCTAAATCTCTTGTGCAATATTTGAGCCTTCCAGTTACTGTAACAGCAATTTTAGCTTTCAGAAGGCTTCCCCTTCCTCTTAAAGACTGAAATTTGTTTTGCAATTCAGTTCATTTTATTTATAAATATTTAATTTTCATTTGCCTCCCTAAAATTTGTTCTGAGTGGATAGTAACATGAATTTATTATGAAGTGTATTTATCTTTCTGTATCTCATTAGTGCTCAAGAGTTCTGTTGACTCTAAGGATTCTGCTAAACAAATTCTGCAGGGCAAATTAAAGTGCATGGAGGAAATGAAATGTAAATTTAGGATGTAATTCTTCTTTTATGCCCCTCTGCAATCTTCCTCAAAACCATATGCCCCCCAGGAGTTCAGAAATGTCTTTAAGTTTGTTGATCTGAAGACAGGAGATGTGGCCC
>VZTT01034586.1:7027-18798 GCA_013400855.1 Buphagus erythrorhynchus | reverse complement strand
CTTTCACTGTTTTAGATTCCAGGACAACATCATATCTAAAGAGATTAAATCAGGCAATATTAAGTGCTTTTTGTGATTCTCAGGCAAGGCATTTTTAAAGTACAAAGCAACAGGTATTTTTGCTGGCTGACACAGTCTAGAGCCCAAAGACATATCATTCTACCTTCAGAAAGGCAACAGCTGGACCACACGATGGTCATTACTATAACCTCTGTCTCACCATCAGCCCCTTTGCCTGGGGACGAAGGACACTTCCAAGACCAGAGTGACTGAGCTCACTGCACTTGCTACGGCTCCTGCAGCCTCTGTGAACAGATGCCAGTCATCTCCAGACAACTTTTAGTAACTATTCTTTCAGCAACCTTCTACAATTTCATTTATGTCCTCAAAAAAAAAAAAAAAAAGAAAAAAAAAGAAAAACAACTCAACAAGCAGGAGAAGCCAAACCTAGGCAGATCAACCAAACTTTCTTTATGCTCAGTCAATCACTCCTTCAGAGAAGCCCACTAGCCACACCAGAAAAGAGTAACTTTTCCAAAGCAAAGGAACCAAATGAAGACAACTTAAAGGTGAAGAAAAGGCAACTCTTTCACCCAGTACTTAGCAAAAGGCATTTCCAATGCTCTTCCACTTTGGTGCTCTGTCTTAAAACCCTCTCCAGACAGAGGGACAGAGAGAGAGTCAGAGCAGAGCCCATTGCACAAAACATAGCTCTCAAAAACACAGACAAATCATGGGATGAACAAGGCACTGGAGCCAAAGGATGAAAGAATCTTTGGAATAAGCAATCCAAAACCTTAAGAAAAACAGAAGCAAAACAAACCCTTGGAAATTTAACCCAACAGCTGAAATAATCCTGCAATGTCATAGTTCTTCTTACCTTTGCCATCTGCGCCTGCACGCCATTTGCTTTGAGAGATGCTACTGCTTTCTGTGCTGCTGCAGGACTGTCAAAATCTACAAAACCATAACCTGAAAAATAAACAGATAAGTACAGATTTTCAGTATTATCCATGTATACGAGCACAGATAAAGATTTTATTTTCAAAAAGAAGGAAAATCTTTCCATTCTCTCACACTGTCTCATAATCTTCCAGTAGCACTGCCAACACACCTCTATTTGTCACGTCTTTTCTCCTGAACCTAGTGAGGTTTAAGGGAATGCAGTGACCTGAAGCTTCAAAATGCCAGAAGATATGCAGCAGAAAGGGGAGTGTAGGCAGGTCTTTTTCCTAACAGATTAAAGGTCCCTGGCAGC
This sequence comes from Buphagus erythrorhynchus, assembly GCA_013400855.1. Classification (NCBI taxonomy): domain Eukaryota; kingdom Metazoa; phylum Chordata; class Aves; order Passeriformes; family Sturnidae; genus Buphagus; species Buphagus erythrorhynchus. The sequence continues at coordinate 17,540 of VZTT01034586.1, read as the reverse complement.
AGAAGGGCACGCACGCTCATGGGACTCCAGTGCTCTGGAGTCCTGCCCCATCTCCTCCATAAGAGGAGGTAACATTATGGACCTTCCTGGGATACTACGGTGCAGCTTGCAATGGCTGGTTTCATCAGAAAACACCCCTTCTCCTGTCCTTTAAACCCACACAAGGATTAAACTTCAGAACAGGAGGGCAACAAGTGTCTGTGGCAGGCTGGAGCCATGTATGCAGGGGCAGGGAGAGCAGCCTTCCAGCAGGTGGGACCAATTCAGGGAGAAATCCCAACGTGTGCTCTACAGGCACACACTGCCAGATAGCTCTAGAAGATGGTGAGATAGCAAAGTCTCAGCTTTGGTTAAACCACATCCCTTTCATCTCACTGCTCTCTCTGCTGGAACAACAGACAGATCTCTGCCCGGAATTGCTTTGGGGGATCATCTGAACAACAGCTTAGAGGTTCCATCTTAGAGATTGGCAAGGGATAATAATCTGCTTTTAAGTGGCTTTCTTTCTCCCAGTATTTGCATTTAGGTAGTATATTAACCAGCCAGTCACTTCCTATCTTGTCTTCCTCCCTCTTCATTTTTTCCTTCCTTTAGCCAGCAACATTGGTATGTTCAAGCAAGCCCAGTGCTGTTAAGCCAGTATTGGAGAGCAACAAGTCTGAAAGTAATTTTATTTTCCTAAAGACATAAAGGAGGGGTTAGAGGGCAAGGAATTTTCACAACTTTTAAAGCACTGAGCTCTCTCTGATCTTCAATAGCATTCAACAGTCTTGCTCATAAAGATTTCAACTGAATTAGGAAGATCCAAAAATCTCACCAAGCACCTATTTAGGTATCTGCATATATTTCACAATCCATCCAGGGAAAACCCCTACATCTTATTAAGCAATTACAGTGCAGGTAGACATGTGCTGCTCAGACAAGCTGTGGCCAGGGGCCACATCTTTGGCATCTCCCTGGAAAGCCATATGGATGAAACTGAACCGCCTTAAAGCTTTAATAATATTAGCACAAGCATATTTATAGCTTCTTTGCAGACATCTCCATTTACTAGGTCAATCCACATCCTACAGGAGGCAACCACAGATATGATTTCCTGCTGTATCCATTTGTATTTCTTTTCCCAGCCTTTCTTCCTACTCCTGGGAGACTTCATTGTCATCCTCTCTGCACCAAATCTAGGTATAAGAGTGTGTGCTTTGTGATCACCTTGCCCCTCAAACTACAAACGTCTCTATTACTATTTTGGTATGCATACATTGCTCAGTGCAGGGGTTAGTCCAATTATTGAAAAATTTGTGTACATGGATGTTTTGTTTCTTGGCTTAAATCTCATTCACAAAGTTTTAAGAAAATTAAAATACATAAGAAAAAAGAAACAGACAAAATTATTAAAGAAACTGTTGACTTAAAGAGCGTGAAAAGCACTATTCTGTAGCAAAGTCAAGATCTGAACCTTTCTTTTCTTTGTTCAGTTTTCTGTTTTGGTTTGTTTGGTGGAGGGATTCTTGTTATGGGGAGGATTGGGGAATTTCTTTTTGATAGAGCGTTACTACAGATTGAGGGACACTGTGATACAGACCCTGACAGATTGAGGGACACTGTGATAACAAATCTAATAAACACTAGTTTGATCATCTTGGGGATGTGAGGAGTGTTTGACCTTCTCTGATTCCCTCATTTGATTCTCCCTTTTTACTGCAAGCCATTTTTAAATCAGCTTGTCCTACATCACATTTTCCTTTGCAGTGCTATCCAAGCTCTCTTCTCACTGCAGAGCAGCAATAAAGCTGATGTTGCTTTGAAGTAAAAAACATGCGACAAGAGAGCAAGAGTTCTCCCTGGATTTCTCCAGTGCCTTTGCCCTCTAGGAGAGAAACTTCTGGGAGGAAGAAGAAGATACAATTAGATGCAACTTCCATTTTCCTATATGAGAGATCCAGACAAGAAGCCAGAGCTGTCAAATGGGAAATCTGAAATGTCTTGGGAAGTGATGGGATGGCTTGGATCAAACACTAAGAAAATTACTTTTTAGGACAGTGAGATGGTCTTCTCAGAAAACTAAATTGTTTTTTATTTCTCACCATTTCCCTGCCCAACAATTAGGAGGTAAAAGTGCTAAAGTAATTTTAACATTGTCATTAAAAACCGATACTGGAGTTAGATTTTTATATTTAGCATCAGTGTAGAGTACAGGCTTCATGTATGAAGGGATAGAACGGAAATGATTTTTAGTATGACTTTCTAGACAGCACAGTAATTATTCACATCTAAGTTAGTTTTGCTCGTAAATAAAAACCAGAATGTGTAAGAATATTCAAGTGTTGTATCACAGATGTCAGGTATATCTTGCATAATAAATAATTGAAGAGTAACATCAGACCATAATATCTAAAACCATTAATATCTTCTAAGCATTTTTCAGTGGACATAAGGGTCAATATGATCATATCAGAGATCCAGTGGAGTCTTGAGACAAAAAAACCCACATCTTTAGCTGCCCATTATGCATTCTAGTATTACTACTCCCAGTCTCGCTGTAAAGCTGTTCTTTTTCCTTCCCTCAAGCTCATTTCCATTCCAAGTATCTTTTTGTAGCCCTCCCCCCTCCTGACACATCTCTCCACCACACACAGAACATCAGGACAAAATCACTCCATGGCTGAAAACCCGTCCAAAGAACATCAATCTGCTGCAAGGGAAGCCAAGTTCCCAGGCTGTTTCAGCATTCAAGTATCCTTACAAGAACCCTGCAATGCTGTATAACAGAAAACCAGGCACGTTGCCTTTTTGTACAGTTTCCGTTCTTCCACGTAGATGTTTATAGTCTATGGTAGTGACCTACGCTAACATATTTCATTTGTTTATAATCTCACTTCATTTTTTGTGTCTCAGGCACTAACTAAATAGTGTTGGTTTTTCTGTTTGGGTTTTGGGTTTTTCTGTGTTGGGGATTTTTTGTTGGTTTTTTTATTTGCTTGTCTGGGTGGATGAAGTTTAGCCCCCATGAAAGCTAAAACTGGGTCTTGGAACATTCTCTCCAGTGTTCTCCAAAGTGCAAATGAAGCCCCAAACTCCCTGAGCTGAGAGCCCTTCCCTGTTGTCCAGGCTGTGGCTGAAGTGGGTTGTGCTCCCCGCCAGCAGCACTGGGCTGCTGTGGCTGCCCCTGGCAGGTGCACTGTGGCTGGGTTTGGCTGCTCCAGCATCTCTCTGTTCCCTGGCTCCTCCTGGGAAAAGGTAGGAAAATGGCTGGAATCATCCCCCGGGATGAAATTCAGATCAGGGTCTGCCAATCAGACTCTGCTCTAAGAAAACATCTACATTTCTTTTCCCTCCTTTAAAAACAAGTGCAAGCTCCACCAGACTATCCCTCTGCTAGACTCAAATTCCACAGCTTTTTTTTCCTTTCTTGCCCCTGCATTTGTATTGAATGTTCACTGTCTTGTAAACATTCTGGTCAATGGATTATACATTTTTTCCCCCCAGTTTTTATGCAGAACATCGTGAAAAATGAACTCAGATTCTAAACCAGGACCTTCAGACTGTGCTCACAAGAATCCATCACCACCACAGGAAACCAAAACCAAAAGTATTTCCCTTTTTCCCTGAAGCATCCTGACATTTTCCTTTAAGAACTCCAAACACAAATAAGGAAAGCTGTATTATCCCCTGCTGCTTTGAGAGATGGGAATTGAACTTACCACTAACATGAGCCCCTCATCTTAAGTGTACTTACACTGAGGGTGATTTTGGTACTCCAATGCTATAAAAGTCCTCCAGGATGTTGAGGGGGTTTTTTTTGTAGAATGCAAGTTCCTACATGCAAGCACACACACAAAGAAACCCAGGACAAGACTATCTGAAATAATTGTTAAACCTTTCCTTTTACAAAGACAATTCCTGTAATTTTGTATTGGCCTGATGCCATTAGGGATAAATAATTACATTTTAAAAATAAAACCAGTACAGTATGGGGTTTTATTTTTTAACCTGTGGGGGAAAGAAAACAGCTAAGCATCAGCAAACTGAAGTTTATAGCTAGCTGCAATAAGTGCTACCCAAATACACTGGCAGACACTAAACATCTCCGTCTCCTGTAACCTAAATGGCTGGGGGCCTCCCGGTCTCCGTTTCTCAATTCCATAATTAAGCTTGGCAGCAGGTTCAAATGAATTAAAACTGAATGTCACTATTTCCTCAACAAATCCCTCATCCTTGCTTTTTCTTACTTGTCAGGAGAAGACCAGCAGAACAGCAATTAGCGGTAAGCAGTGCAGTGAAAAAGAACCAAGTATACACTAATTAGGTCACTCGCCAAACACGTTCATTTCATTGGCAGATTTAATCAATGTTTTCCTGAAATGTCTTAAATCTCCTATGCTAATTTAAAGTTTTGTTATTGTTGTTACTTTAAACACAGATGGGATGCCTGGAGATTTTCAACTGCTTTCCACAAATCCACTTCAAAATAACAACCCCTCATATAGTATATCATCAAAATTTCGGCACAGGTTTTAGGAAATGGCCTCTAATTTTATGCCAACATTTTTGTGCCTGCTAATACCTATGGGTGCAATTTTGTGGATTTAAGTAATTGCAGGTATGTAGAGCTCTTAGACATCAAACTCTGAAGTGCCCTGATGGATCGGGTACTTGGGGGTAATGCCAAATAATTTAAGGGACTGCCTGCCACTTGAGGTTCCTGTAATTCTTGTGAAGTGCTGGATGGTGGCACAGAGAAAAGGTGAGCTTCCTCTGGCACACATGGGCTTTACACCTCATCTCCGGGGAGCTCCACTGGTGTAGTGACAGGAATGAGAGCCTTGCTGCCTTTTTGGAGCATTGAGGCAGCTCCTCAGTCACTGCTGAAAGTGGCATTAGTTACTCAAAGTGCATGGGAACAGAAGTTTCAGGGTGTCCTAGCAGCTTGGTCCCCAGCTAGTGCTTACAGCCAGCACACCAAGGTGCATTTTTGCAAGGAAGATGCTCCGTTGGCAGTTGTCATTGCTGATGCCATGGGAAAGGGAGCTGTGACGGCTGCTGAACTAATCTGCAGCACAGCAGCCTGCTCTGCCCTCCTTCCTGTCCTGACTGCACACCCTGGGGTCCTCACAGCGCTCCATCCTTCCTGCTGGCACTGCCCCCAGAACCAGCTCGCCCACGGCCCTGCAACCACCAACGGGTTTGAAAGGGCAGCAGCCACCTGATCACCCACGGTCACAATAAAGTGGAAAAAAACCGCCAAAGAACAGAAGAAGTGTGGTTTTCTAGAACTGAAGAGTGGAGTGCCCTGGCATGAGCTGCAGCTCTGCAGAGACAGGAACCTCTGGCAAGGGGCTGAGAAAGGAGATGCCATGACAAATGAGGAAAGAGAAGCTGGGGATGGTGAGCTCTGAGCCTGAGCCTGACACAAGGCCAAACACCACATCTGACCTCTGACCAGGTGCTGCTTTAAATCACTTGAAATCAAGTCAACCAGTACTCTCTGTTCTGGCTCCCACACATCCACACAAACACAGACAAGAGACAGGAGACCTGACCCATCCAGCCAGGAGACAGCCATGGAGTCTGGGCACCAATTCAGCCAGTGCTCCTGGGTCACTAATCTTGAAAGCACCTAAATACACTCATGGGGAGCTCACACATACTAAGGAGCTCTTCTGGTTCCACTGATGCCAACAAACTCACTAAATCAAGAATTAATGCTTGTTTTCTGTATGTTAGCATCTTTGCTTCCTTCCTGATAGATGGAAAAGGCTGACTGAAAGGCAGCCCCCACCCCTGCCAGGCCCTCTGCACCAGGGGCTGATGCGGGCGTTCAAGGGAAGCTGTGGCAAAGCAGGAGACATTTTGCCACCTTGGGGAGCTTGACTTGGTCACAGACCTTTTTTCTAGGTCTGATGTACCAGATCATTTGGAACTGTGCTTCCCACCAGCATAGAATGCTTTTCTAATGTAAAAAAGTTCCCAGTTATTGTTTCTGACCATCTAGAATTCAATATATTAGATCTGAAATCCAGAACAAAGAAGACTGAGCATATCATACAGGTTGGGTCTTCAAGGGGTGTAGAGGCTGTTTGGACAAAAAGGAGGATAAAATAATTTTAAGAGAATGCTTGCTTTTTTCATCAATGTTTCTGCTAACATTACCTAGAGACTGGAAATTAAAAACCACCCCCAAAAGGAGATGTGATGAGGGAGATGAATACCAGCCTAGGGAAGAGGCAGTAAGTTCAAATTTCTTGATGAATTAGGAAACCGTGAAACAGAATATATTTATCACAAATATCATATTTTAACTTTACGATATCATCTCCAAATATCTGTACATATATATGCATACATTTGAAAACACAAGCATGAAGTTTTGACACAAACAGTAGTATAAATACACAGCTAAGCAAATACATAATAATCAAAGAGATGTTTCTCCTTCACACTTAGAAGAAACCACTAGGATTTCACAAAAACCTAAGCTGAGTTGTAAAGCTCACTTTTGCCCAGCACTTATTTAGAGTGTCTCTTAAAAGGCAGTATTCATTCTGACAATCAGATAGTCTGCAAAAAAGGTAATTATCTAGTAATTAACTATGCAATTTTCAGACATTGTTTTATGCTCAGATAAAGAATTAAACTAAAGTTTTATAAGCCTTGGAAAATTAGAGTTAGCAAGCAAAGAGGTTGAATCACCTTTGAACACAAAATTACAAAAAACAGCTTTTTCTTTCATTGTTCAAATCGTGCTAAAATATTCCTACAGTCCAAATGCTCAGAATAATAGTAAAATAGTCTACATCATTACTCTTTTTAAATCTCTGCTTTATAAAAATGTTCTCAGTGGCTAGAAAGTGGTGAATCATCACCTTTTAATTAAAACAGCTAATATATAGTTAGAAAAATAATTGGAAATGGAGACTCTTAAATGCAGGAAAGAAAAAATAGTCCCTTCATTTCAGATCACTCCCCAGAGATGCACCTACATTGTTAAGTATGCATATATAGCTGATTTTTTTTGTTTGCTTTAGCTTGATATGGAAATACAGCACAAAACTGTCATTTTGATTATGTTTCTGCAGTGATTTCTTTGCCTCTTGCATTATTTGAATCCCTTTTATAACAAGAGAACTGGAGAAAGCCAGCACTAACTAAGAGAATTTTTAGAGATCTCTTTGCAAACACATTCTTAATTTGAACATTCAATTACTTTGATTTAAGCAGAGCACATATGAATACAGGTTATTTTTAATTGCATTGAGTAATAAATGATAATATTTTAATTCAAAACTGAAGTATGGAACTCATGATGATTTTTTAATGTATTTTAAACTGTTTCTAAATTATTTTTTGTCAATCTCTGATAAGTAAAAGTTACAGTACAAAGAAACCTACAAAATTTTGCTATGTGGGAAAGAAGTACTTATTCAATAAGTAAGTAACTATATGTATATGCATATTCATGTCTATTTCTCTGGAACTTCATGCTTCCAAACCCTAAGTCTCTGAAGAAACAGAAGGAGATCTCAAAACTGACAAAAGCTCTTTGTGAAAGGTGGTTGCAATAACAACTGTGAGGGGGAGAGGCATAAGAAGTTATGAATTTAGCAAATATACCGACCAAGAATACAATATTGCACTTGAGTACCCTCTCTCAATTTACGCTGCATTCCTGCCAATTCACAACCCTCAAGACTGACAAACTGAAGAAAATTCTAGAAAGAGCACAAACATAGCCATAAAAATCTAGATTTTGCAAATGGCAGAACACCATTTGTTTATCCCTAACAATATGACAAATGTTTGGGGCCTTAAAAGTGAACCTACATATGAGTGAATACTTATGGGTAACCCTAATTGCAGCACTAACAGAGAGACCTAAGGTTTTCTGAGGATGTGTCAAAGTAAGAAAATCTTGGTGAAAACAAACTAGGAGGGAAGTTGAGAAATATTTCTTGGTATTTGATAACAGCGCGAACTTGGATTAATCACACAAAACCAATGATGGAAAATTCATTGCTCAAGTTACTAAATATGGACTGAATAATAAAAAAAAAATATTGTAAATCTTGCAGTGGCAGAAGGACAAGAGATAAACACACTTTTCCACCTTTAACTTTTGAAGTAAATCTCTCTGCAAGTCCCATTGATTTACTGTCAAAATCCAAAATGAAGATAAACTCTATTTTTAAATACAGGGATAGTTCACGTCTACAACTGCCATATAAACCTATTTATGATTCAACATTAGAGTTATTTACTACCATAACATTTTTATCAATATATTAGTTGTATAATATAATCATTAAGATTATTTTCACTAGATTTCTGTAGCATGACACAGTCATTGTGGCTCTGCAGCTAGGCTAAATTTCACTTGAAGAAGTGATTGAAGAAAGCAGAATGTTCTCCCAAACACAAGTACTGCAAGAGGAGTGCTTAGTTACATATTTACAAAAAAAAAGGGAGGGAAGGATACAATAGCTGTTTCTTTCCTCGACTGGAGAAACACTCATTGCCTCACAAGTAATAATATTTTGCAATACCGAGAACAAAATAACCAGAATTTGCATTTTCAGATTTAGATCACCTGCTTTGAGACCCCAAGTTATGGTATCAATTAACAGCTTTCCTGAAAAACTTGAAAAGAACCCTTATTTATACCCAAGACTGAAAAAGGGTTCACTTTTAAACCACTATTTCTCATATTCACTTTCCTCTGATTACAGCGACGTCCAGATGCTGAAGTTTCAAAATACCACAAGAAAGACTATTTTCTCAGTATTTCCAGACAGCAGGAAACACTGACACTCTCATGAGAAAGTCTGTTCTTCTGAGGTTTCATGCTCAGCTATGCAGACTCCAGAGCTTTACTTAGCTTGGATAATGTTTGGGTAAGATATGAAACCAAACCTCTTGAGATTTGTCCATCACTTATTTTAGACCTGAGCGACTTGAGTAAAAAACCTGGTGTAGAGAAAGAGTTTAGAAAAAAATCATGCAGCCATTACTTCTGAAAGCTCCCAGTGCTCATGTAAGACAACTGATTTTCTCTTCTAAATACTGGACCTCAGTTTACCCAAAGCTAAGCAAGTTATCTACCTTCTGTTCACCAAAAAGGCACATAACCTAAGAAACTATGAGACTAATTGCAGCTCCCAGGGACTAGTTAGAAATTAACATTAATATTGTCCTGCATCTCTCAGGGCTGGTATCTGGCATGGCATTCCAGCAGGCATTTATGGACAGACAAAACAGAATCTCTGGGTGCTTTACTTTCAGTGCACCACACCTATGGAAGACAGCAGTGAAATACTGGGAGGGGGGAAATGAAATCCCTCAGCAGCCAACTCTTCCAGCACTCATTTTAAACAGCGTTACTATTCTAGGAGGATGTTGTGTATCACCCAGGGCTCTTAGTCAGAAATGAAATATTCCATTCTCTTCCTCCCAACATTAGATTGCTCAGCAATCTTAACATTGAGTAACTGCAAATCCTTGCAAGTAGGAAGAAACAATCTGACAAGAGAAGATGCACTTGGTGATCACACTGTGATTACTGTACTTTATTAAAAATAATTTTCTTTTCAGTATGTTTTGACAAGAAAATAGAAAGCATCTTGTGAAGGCTTCAGGAAATATTAAAATAACCCAAGGTGATGAACATGTTATTATCCAGTCTGTTCCAGAGAGAGGGTGCTCAAGTACTGAAATAGTTTTCATTTCAAATACACATTCATTTTCAAGACACAGCACTTGAAAAATTGGACTGTATATTTGTCATACAGTAAGTAGTGATAAAGAGCACAGCAATTTATGTTCTTTATGCAAACCACTTGTAATTCAGAAAACAACTATAGTTTCTAAAAGGCAGCAAAGTGATAACACTTTCCCAAGAAAGTGAAACGTTTTCTTCATGCCAGTTGGCCAATTCTGGCATGCTAACCTTTGCTATGATAAACATTTTGGATAACACACAAAGAGCTCCTATTCCAACCCATCAACACTCATGATGTCTTGGAGCTTTAGGCAGAGATGAGCAATACCTTCTGAATATTTCATATTTCTAAGAAAAAGATCCTGATACCACCATCACCATCATGCTAAAACTCCGAAGACCTTTGAGCAAGAAGTGAATGTGCTTTCAAGAAATGACTGGTGGTAACAACCAGCATTCCACCTGTGTTATGGAGGAGAAGCACAGCAGAGATGGGCAGTACAGAGCAGGATAAGCCACAACACACAGGTGAGAACAAAATCCATGTAAAAGACACAGCGTACATTTATTGCTCAATGATTTTGGACTTAGACAGTATTTCAGACAATCAGAATTTAAGTATCCTTATACTTTTATAGCTATATTGCCCAGGGTGTTCTTTTTCTTCTGTAGTTAAATACCAGTTGCACCTTCTGAGCCTTTTTTCATGTATCTACCACATTTATCTGTAGCCTGAAGTTCAAAAATGCTATTATTATAGTATCCAGAAATGACTATTCGTTTTCCAGGCTGTGACAAAAT
>VZTT01034575.1:1592-17673 GCA_013400855.1 Buphagus erythrorhynchus | reverse complement strand
TTTTTCCAAATATCCAACCTAAACCTCCCCTGGTGCAACTTGAAGCCATTTCCTCTTGTTTGGCTTCTTGCCAATTGAGGGTAGAGACTGACTCCCATCTCACTATAGCCTCTTTCTGGGGAGTTGTAGGGAACTATAAGATCTCCCTTCAGCCTCTTTTTCTCCCAGCTAAATGGGCCCAGCTCCCTCAGCCACTTCTTATAAGACTCACACAATTGGCCTTGGTCCATTGATTCAGTGATCCCAGATCCCTCTGCAGAACTTTCTTACCCTCCAGTCAACCAACACTCCCAAACGACTTGGTGTCATCTGCAGAATGTCATCTTAATACAACATCCAGAACTATTTCCAGTCTTCTAAAGTGAGTGGAATGATTAATTATTAATTGCTCTGTAACTAGCCTGAATCCCATAAATCCCATAAAGGCATGCATGCCTTCTTTTTCAGCAGGAAAAATAAGTGTGGCCCATTTCCTGAACTGTCCTGAAATAATTTCCTGTAAATGAAAGAAAGTTCCTTTCTTTGTAGGCTCAAAAGGAAAAGTAAAATATAGAGATTAGGTTGGTCTTCTTTCACCATGGGCTATTGTCATGGGCTGATGTAGAGACTCAAATTATTTTCTGCTTGATGGAGTAGGGGGAAAATGCATAGAATAAGTGTATTCACATCACAGTAATTAGTGGATATCTGAGGGGTTACAGTGACATGGCAGTTTGAATGCTTCAGTGCCGGGGGAAAGGCTGTTTTGGTAGAGATTTCTACATTACTGAGGGTTCAGGTATTCATACTTTTGTTATCTTCAGGATCTTAAATCTTTCTTAAAATGAACAACAAAAGAATAANTAACATACACAAATGAACAACAAAGGAATAACAATTGAATTCTAATGGATTTTAACTATCTAAGTAACTAGAAATTATATGTCTCCATTTCTTATCCCATTTCTGTGTCTCTTGGGATTTGTCTTCTTTGGGATCCTCTCAGTTGTCTTTAATGGTCTTACAGAGTGCATATTAATCTCTATTCATACAGAAGCTGCTTAATGATTTTATCATCTTTATATCTCTTCTCTGAGAACTATTTTCCAATTTATTTTCTCTATTTTGATATGGACAGGGAGTCAGGAAATAAACAGAACTCCATATGTTATTAAATTTTAGAGAATCTCACTTTTATCAGTGTCATAGAGGTACTGTGTTCTATTTCTTCCTGGTCACAGAGAAGCTTACACTTGCTTTTAGCTTCCATTACCACGGCTTGGTTTATGGTGTTACTTTTTGGGTGATAAGCACAAACCCAGTGGACTACTGGTTTTTGTTCCTTGCATTAATTTGTGTATGTTACTTGTGTATGTGTGTATGTGTGTGGTCCCAACCATGAGTGTGGTTTAACTTGCTGGAAAAAAATTATGATAGCAATGGTAATTGAAATGCAGTAACAAATTTTTGTTCTCTCCACTGAGTACTCACTGCCACAGCTGAGGCAGCAAGGTACAATATAGTGGATACACATTCCACTACATTTCCCATAGAAGGAAACAGAGACAATGTTCCCATGCAAAAGTTCTTCATTTAACAATGTTTGGACAGATATAGCTATAAAAGGCCTATTCCAGTAAAAGGTTTTTGTTCCTTCTGCATTCCTCCACAAACTTAAGGACTAGCTTATTCCTGAGAGACAAGCAGACAGCTAGCTTGCTTTCTTCTTGCTGGACAGCATGACTGGACCTATTTTAAGATACCTGATAAGAACTAGGCACCCAGAGAATGCACTAGGTGCCTAAATTTCCTATAAAGTGAACTCAAATCTTTCACTTTCAAGGCTGTTGATTCTATGAGCACAGACATTTGATCTTTAGATACATCTATGTACAAAAACCATGGAAAGCCTACTACCTACTCTATTTTCTTACCTAATTTTCTTTTCATTTTATTCTCCTTCACTTGCAAGTATTTTTACTGTTAAAGGAATAATATATCCTATTACAAGTCGCAAGTCAGTGACAGCAATGAAAGGCATGGTGCTGCTTCTGCCTATCTATCTATTTTCCAAGATATTTCTATAATTCACACTCTAATTGTTGGAAATTCAACAATTTCCTGGACTGAGCAGCTTGGAACTACTGCGGAGCATCTTCCCTGACTGAATGTTTATGTTTGCTACAGTAAATTATTTCAATGATAATAAATCTGTTTCCACCAAGCACATTAGGGATGTAATGAGCACTGTCCAACTGTAATTCTAAACATTCTTTCCAAGGATGAGTTGTGGCCCAGACTGCCATAACACGATTTTACTGTACATGTTCAGGTATCATAATTAATGAGTTATAATACCTGTGGAATTTACTAACTGTCAAAGCTATATGATCTTTGAAACATGATAAAAAAGACAACAGTAAACTTACCTAATTTGCACATTATACCAGTGTCCATCATCCACTCTAGCAGTGGTAGTGATGTTTTTGACTTCTGCTGCTTCATCACATAAATACTGGTACTAGAGAGCAAGAAAAGGTTGTAATTAAATTATTTCTAATATTTAGAGAGTTTCAGGTATAGCAATTTGAATTTTAAAATAATAAATGGTTCCAAAAAAACCTGAAGGATGTCATGTGTATCAAGGAAAATTAATGTTTCATTAAAGGTTCTGTATAAGGAAGCCTATTGTACCAGAAATATACAAGTACACATATATGCTTCCTAACATGCATGAAAATGCTTTAATCTTTGTGTATTGTACAATCAGATATTATGGGTCTGATTTGCAAAGAAGTCGACCATCTGCAACCCATCTGAAATTAACACTGGCCACGGGTGAATTTTACTTACCATTTTATGACTTCCTTACACTTCCAAACACGTAATGTAGCATGCAGGCTTGAGCATTTTGGAGCACCATTTAATTTCCTATACTAATGTGAACAAGCACTTGATTTCATGGTTTGTCTACTTGTAATTGTAGCTTGATTGTGAGCTTAGAACCATTTGTTCATTGGGCTTTAAATCTACATTTAATCGACCAGCTTTGTGAATGACTAAGTGAATTCAATTAGTTTTAACATGGCACACTGGGATCTCTGAATAGATTTGTGTCAATTAAAGTACTTTCATATTTTATGATGCTTATGATATGTTAGAAAAATATTTTTCTGCATCATTACTTTACCATGAATACAAGTAAGATGAACTTAAAGCTATCAACATTTTCTAAACCTTGCATAACTTCCTGCCCATGACTAATCTCATTTCTTTTCTGGACAAAGATAGTCACAATATAATGAAAGACAAAAAATCACAATATAACAAAATAAAGTAAAAGGTAATTTTCTTTTCTGTTTCTCTTCAGTTTATATATCTGCTTAGTATGGTCATGGTCTTTAAACATGAAGGCAAATATAATACAAAATGCTATTTCAAATAGACAATTCACAGTTCTTACAAAAGAATATAATTACAGGTACTTTGGGAAACTTTTAGCAGGAAAATGGGAGATAAGTTATGAGAGAAGTAACTTTTAATATCTTTTTATGGCCTCTTTAGCATCTGCCTATCTCTTCATAAAGCTCTAGTTTTATCTCTTCCTCAGAAAAGGTGGAATACTTTGTGGAAGGTAAAGATATACCATGATGCACACTTTAATCTTTAAAGTTTATAAACAAACATATTCCTGGTTAGTGTTCACAAAAACCAAAGAAATGTTTTTTGTTTTTTTTTTTCCCTGAGCCTGTGGAACTCTTATTTAAACAATAGATGAAGTGAAAGGTTTCTACTTAGAGATACATGGTAAAAAAGATACACTCTATTCCCTAACATGGTAAATTTTCCTATGACAATTCACTCAATTCCTATGCCTATGCTTGTCATAAGCCTTCCTTATGACAATTTTAATGAAGTTCCACGTGAGGAAGTTCAGTTAGTTTAGATATAGAATACAATAACTTAATTTGTACCACATGTAAAGACAAAACCTACATTTTTGTTTTTGTGTTTTAATGTGTACTCTTGTGAGTTGTATTGACCATATTAGCCAAGAACTGGACTTAACAGACAGCAAGTTTGACAATTATTTTCCTTAAAATACTGAAGATGTCAAGGATCTCTATAGCTTTATTTACTATCTTCTACAGTAAGATAGGGAAAAAAATATTAATTTTTTTATAGATTCTAACTTCTATTTACTTTTCCTTCAGTGGGAGATTTTGATGCCTTACCTGCAAAGTACCATTATTGATGACGAGCCGAATTAAAAAACGTTGTATTTTTTCTGGGCTGTGTTCAATATTTAGGAGAAGTCCCTGAGGATTATAGGTCTTAAATTCCAGGTGGATGAAATTTTGCATGTTCAAATGTAAGCCTTGAAATTCCAGGTAAGAATCACCAGAGTAGTGAGCATAACTAAAATCTGTGAATAGAATTTTGAGACATGTAAGGATATAAAGACATTTTTCTTCTTCACACTCTCTTATTCTGGTAGTGGTAGCATAGTTATAGGATAATTTTTTATATCTTTCAAGAATTCAGATATGAATCTGAAAAATTATATTAGTTGTCTTCTGTCAAAGGTTAACACTGAGAGTTTATAAAACTAGACATAAAGGTTTTGGTCAAATTATATTAAGCAAGCATATAGATCAATCCCTAAAAGACTAGGAAAGATGGAAGACTACAAAGATGGAAGACCCGACACATATCTAGCAGCAACATTTTTTTTTCAAAGTTAGGTTTTTCATCAAACATAGATGCAAGAATGAATGTATTTGAAGTCTTTACAGAAACTACACAGTATAGATAGGAAGGAAAACATTCTACAACCTAATTATGAAGTTGGCATCTTAATAATATATCAACTATTTTGTGGTGTTAGGGTGAAAGCTGAAAATTTCCCTTGGGTCTACATACAGCTTTTCTGATTTATCTATAAACCTCTTAACATTCAGCAGCCTGTGCAATACCTGGCAAGGGCAGATGCAACTCTTATATAAATAGAAAAGGTATGTGAATACATGGCTTCAAGCCCATCAGATGACACATGACTACACTTAAAGGGGCTTCTTTGGATTTTTTATTTCTTCCTGTCTCCTTCTTTCTTCTTGTCTTTCCTGTCCCTGCTCTTTTCCTCTACTTTTTCCCTTCCCTTCCCTTCCCTTCCCTTCCCTTCCCTTCCCTTCCCTTCCCAAACCTTCCCTTCCCNCAAACCTGCCCCTCCCTTCCCCAAACTTCCCCTCCCCTCCCTTCCCTTCCCTTCCCTTCCCTTCCAATTTCACTCAATCATCTCCGCAGGAGTTTAGAGTATCTTTGAAGGTCACAGATCTCTTTTTATTTTCCAAAATAGGTAACATTTTAATCTTTTGTGACAACAACTCCAATAGCAAATACCTCACTATATATGCTTAAATTCTGAATAAAAATGATACTGAGATAAATCAAAAACTGTTGATGTTGAACTTTAGTGAATCACTGTAAGAGTATGCTGAATTTTATCCTTCCACAACTTTGCATAAACCTATTTACAAAGTCAGATTGACTATGGTCAAATCTCAAAGAAAGCTCTTAAGAAATTCTCAGTACTATACAAGAATCATCAACATATGCATACATACAACATGCAGTAAAATAGACCGAAAATTTCAAGCAATACCAGTCAATAACCAGTGCTGCAATAAATGAGATTTTACAATTTTAAGTGTATCTGATCCTTAAAAATTATTTTTTGAACTATAGGCCTATAGGTGTAAATTTCAGAAAATTTAATTTAAAAATTTGTACAGAAAGCTTTTTACGTTTTATAGACAGGACAATTTCTCAAAGAAAAGGCTTAGAGAATTATTACCAATCCCTAACCCTTGTTAGTTTTCCTTCCTGAGCTAGCCACTGAGCTCTAAATCTTTCTCTTACTCTGTTTGCCCTGAATTGCCCCTGAATAGGCTTTGCTTATCCCAAGGAACCACTCAGTTATCCCCACACTTCTGAAAGTCTGGTATCTAGCCATCTCTTTTTTTGATCCATTTAGGAGACCAGCTTGGCTAAAAGACAGCAAAGTTGCACACAACATCCCCTTCCTGAAGTCCTAAATCCTTCTGCTGCCTTCCCAATATTTTGGAGGTGGGTTGTTTCTATCGTTGGGTTGTTTTTCTTTACCACATTGTTCAGCGTATAATAAAGCTGACATGTGAGAACAGGTCAAAACTATGTCAGCTCTTCAGAGATTTGCTAGCACAAAGCATTTGAGACCCTATACCTCACAGAAGAGTGAAATCTGTAATCATAGAAGAAAAACAAAGAAGAAAAAAGAAAAGATAGCTGCAGGAGCAGCTCATTCACGATTCCTGAATCTATAATATAACTCTGATAACTGAGGCCAGATTGAATTATCTACTAAAATTCAAGGAGGACCAAACAAGCAAAAGCTAGTGGCATCTACCCTTAGCTGTCTATACGGAATTGTAGCAAGCACACAGAGCGCAGCAGAGAAAACTTGTTACTTTATTCTGACCAACATCCATTTCTTTTCATCTCCATACGGCAACAAGTGATGATGCCCAGCAAGACAGCACACTCCACTAGTTCATGGATTTGAGACCAGTTTGGCTTCTTCTGGGAAATACGTTTGCGCTGCTAAACAGAAAAGTTTTTAAACAAAACATCTGCAGTAAAATTGCTGCAATTGTTCTGTCCACAAATATGGAAAGAGGTAATGAGAGAAAGAACTGAACAATATTTAGCAGGCTCCAGGTTTCTGCAAAACCCATAAAAACATACTACTTCAATAACAAATAGGTTACATACCTTCCCACAACAGCTATTAATATAAACCACTGGTGTGGTTTTACCTATTTAGATTCTCACATTGTTTGTAGCAGCACACAATTTCTTTTTAGAAAACATAAGCTGTGCTTATAATCCTTCTACTGCTCTTAAATGCAGCTTTTTCATTTGACCTTTGGAGCTGGCTTCCTAGACTGCTTTCTGCCCTAATGGAGAGGACTCATCCCCCAAGCCTTTAGAACAACAAAAATAAAAATTGAAACTGTATCTTATCTTTCCCTAAGAATGCCTAACACTTGCTTTCCTAAGAAACAGACAGGCCCTTTGACCTGTAAAATCCTCTCAGCTTTAGATTGTTCCCCTGCATCCAGCTCTCCATGTTTTTGTGTTTACTAGACTTCATATTAATGTCTGAATGTTGAAAGGTTTGAGATTCAGCTGTAATAGTAAGCAGATACACAGGCAGGTCTGAACAGCCAAGCTAACAGGCAAGCTTCATTGACTCTTGCCACTCCCTACTGATTTTCTCTATTCCAATGAGTACCAGCTGCATCAGCTTCTGAATGGAGGCCTGCAAATTCAAAAATTTTTGACAGCTACACAATTGTAAGTCTTGGTTTTTAAAGGCAGGTAGAGAGATAATAAAAACTTTTAATATGTTCACGAGCATGCACTCCTGGTGACTGAACTTTTGCCTCCATGTATTTCTATGTCTAATGCACCCCCTGCAGTTTGCATGGGCTCAGGCACAAAGAGGATTAAAATAATGCTCTTCTTCTTTCTTCTGCTATTCTTTTTGTTATGTTACACCTGAGAACAAAATCCTCCTGTTCAAGATATGGATCTTCTCTTTTTCATGGACATATATTTAACATCTTTTGTTATTCTTTTAATTAGAACTATCTTACAACATTAAAATAGAGGGCATTGTTATCTATGGAAAGGACCTGTCATGAAAAATCAAAACAATTAATTTTCTATTTGAAATTTTTATTTATTTTTATTAAGAATGAACACATTTCTTAATAGTATAAAACTGTGGTCATAAAAAGCACTTATGTTTGTTTAAAACTGGATAATGCCAAAATAAAAAAAAATTTAGAAAAGCAAAACAAGAAAGAGCAAGGACTGTTTCACAGGGCTGTTTGCAGAACCCTCAAGCCCAACAGCTGACTTCCAATGGATGTCCATGTCCCAGGTTTACACAAACAGCATGCAAGGAGCAGTGCTTCCCCTGGGACAGCTTGTCACTTTCCTCCATACAAACTGCCATGGCTTTCTCAGCCAGGGTGTGCTCATGGGCATCCAGCCCTGCTACCACCTGCTGTGAGGCTGGCTGGCAGGACCCAGTGCCCTGCCCCTCCAATGGCCACACCAATGTCCCTGCCATCGCTTGCCATGTGCTGCACAGCTCCCTCCACTCCTCACTGCTGCTTGGGGTGAGGTCTCTGTGTGTACTCTGGCAGCAGCTCTGTGTTCTGTGGTGAGGGAGCTGTAGGGACAGACAAGGCAGCTGCCAGCATCAGGCAGAATTATGCAGAATTTTGCATAAACACGTATGGAGAAGAAGCTGAGCCAGACATAGAAAGGCAGTAGGCATGGCCAGAGACCACGACCCCACAGGTAGGGATGGGTGGGCTGTTGAGACAGGAGAGGCTGAAAACTTGGGATAGACCAGCAGACATG
The DNA here is from genome assembly GCA_013400855.1 of Buphagus erythrorhynchus. Classification (NCBI taxonomy): domain Eukaryota; kingdom Metazoa; phylum Chordata; class Aves; order Passeriformes; family Sturnidae; genus Buphagus; species Buphagus erythrorhynchus. The sequence goes on along the minus strand of VZTT01034575.1, from coordinate 9,219 downwards.
CAGCTGCTCAGGGCATCGCTGAAGGCAAACAAAGTTCTTCAGGACACCCTCAGAGCCAGCTCAGCCCAGAGCTGGTATCTGCAGAAAGGGGCAGAGACAAGTGAGACCATTGCCCAAGACTCCTTTCTGCGAGGCATGGAGGCATCAATACTTTAGTTGTGAGAGACTGGAGGAGATTGCTGGTTTGAAACCTTTCAGGCACAGGTGTGGGAAAAGGGGCAGGCCATGCCTTGCTCTGGTGAGGTGATGCCCTGCTCCACACACCCTGCACCCCCAGGGGCTGTATCCCAGCCCTGCAGTGCGGCCAAACCCTGGCATGTGGGAGACAATGCTCCACACCCCAATCCCCAACCCCTAACCCAGATCCTGAGTGGCCAAATGACCACAAATGCCACCTAAGGGAAGAGCCCAGGAAAGCTAATGGGTATGTAAGTCAGAGCACAAGGCACACACAGGTCTTGACCCTGCATCCTCTTGGAATTTCTCTCAGGTGAACGCCACTGGAACCAACAGTGTTAGCTATATTTGTTTTTTCCATATCTCTTCTCTCTTTCTTCTAATTCCTTCTTCTCAAAGTTTGAGCAACTTAAAGTCAGATGGGTGGAGTTTCCTAAGTGGAATGGGCTTAGTGTTTGCTAAATGAATGCTTTGTGAAAGGCTTTATGTTGATTTAATATTGCTTTAACATTAAAAAAGTTCCCAGATTTTTTGAAGTTTGACAGTAAAGTTTTTATTTGTTTGCCCTCTTGAGAATATCTTCTCAGCGTTTCTCCCTTGCATCTAACTCAAGTTGCAAAAAAGAATGTTAAATCCTTTTAAAAGACTCATTGAGTGAGCTCTGGGGCCTTACACTAATCCAACCTGATGTCCTCACAGGCTTGTCTGTCAGCCTGGCTGCCTGTCAGAGCAAGGATCTGTTATTCTACACAGGGACCAGCGGGTTTGCCCAGCTCACAGGTGGTTAACCCTTGTTACTCTTACCTATGGGCACCTACAACACTGCAAGCGTAGCCCAATGCACCGAGTCACTGCAGAGCTCTTGGTGTGGGAGGAAGGCATGGGGATCAGTCCTGCCATCGAGCAAGAAGTCTTACAAGGAGATTATTGAGCCTCCAGTCAGGCTCTTTGTAGACATTAATGACAGAGGGATAAAAGAAAATATTCTTAAATTGAAACAGGTATCTTACCACAGGAGAAACATACTTGCTGTCCTAATTACAAAGAATTATTTTCCCTATTTTTATTTTTTTAATTTTACAGAATATAAAAGCAGGGTTAATGGATAATATTAACCTTATGATTTTTGTTTTCTCTCAAAAAATCTAATTTCTTTGAAATTTCATATTTATTGAGGCACTTTAATCACTCTCTGGTGCATTCTAAAATAAGGTCAATCTTTCCAGCAAGTCTTTAAAAACAGGCGCAGCAACACAATCCATGAGTTTTACTCTTTACTTTCTTAAATACAATAATCTACGTCATATTTCTAACCACCATTTAAAAGGCTTTATTTTATTTTCAAATGAGTCTCATTTGCACCATACATTTCATTTAGTCTTTTCAGCTGAAACACCTTAAAGGCAGAGCAGAACAATGTTCTCCAACCACTATTTCTATTTACAGTTGCAAAGCTATTTCACTGCAATGTGCTTCACCTGTGGTTCCACATAACAAACCCACAATTACAGTGAATCCATGTTTCATGCTGTCACAGAAGTCTGTGCTGCATGACCAGCAGGGAATTATAGTTATGTTTTTCTCTCAAAGTTGAAATGTTCTCTAATGTGGCATGTTAGACAACAATAAAATGTGGTTAACATCCAGAACGGTTGCCAGTGCAGCCCACAAGTAGCTTTCAAGCAAAGAAAAACAACAGTTATGAATAAACGCCCTTTACTGCTGCTTTTTCATGCTTAAACAGAGCCAGAGATTTGAGTAGCCTGCAATATTCTTCTGAAAGTAAAACATGACTGTTTTAGAGCTCCTATTACTTCACAAGATCTTCACTTCTAGCGTAAACATACACATACACAAATGCATAAACACATACATAGAATTCAGGTGCCTTAAAGGTATGGAACATCAGACCCTAAATCCCAGGAAGGTCCTATTTTCCTGAAGTTATTGCACATCTTTCCTCACACATGCTTCAGTCATGTCTGTTCATCCAAGTTTTGATTCTTAACTCCTACATGTCCAACAGCCAGTCTGCAATGCTTTTGAGTGAAGTCTGTACTCACCTTCCCTACTCACTCTATGAAGGAGACAGTAGGCTGTATTTTCTATTAATTTTCAGTTTTTTCCTCATTCTGTTCAAGAGTTATGGTTGGAAACAACAAGAACAACAACAAAACTATACATATAATATTTTCTTGCACGATGAATTTTTCAGATTTTTTTAAAATAAAAATGTTGACTGCAAAGAACTTAAAATATCCTCCTTGAACTCAGGGAAAAGAGGGGCAGAGTCTTCTAGCAATAACCCATTTGAATTATAGGAGGTATCTGGAATGCAATTAGCACAGGAAATTGTTTTATTATGGTCAGAAAATTATTAATAGTTTCTAAAGCAGGATTCTGTTTCCTGCTGAAGTGTAGATTTTAAATTCATATCTGCCACCTATATCTATTAATTGCAGTAATAGCTTAGTGAGATTAACTGATATTTGCTTGACTGCTGCCTGCCTGTCCCAGAAGGGATTTTTCGCCATGTGGGCTAGCTCATCAACATATAGATAATGGAAAGAGGTTTTATGCTTATGGCAGTCAGAAGTGAATAGAAGAGATTCTCTCACTGAAGGCATAAAATATACACGTATATACGTAAAAATCAGGAAAAACATCAGCAGTGTGTGGTTCTGCTTCAGATAAAGACTGTGTTTTTTTTCCTTTTCAAATGTACTATAAGACACACAGAGAAGATCAAGTAGTATTATGGCAGAAATCAGAAGCAGCTCTTACCTTGAGGATAATTTGGCTTGCTCTCAGCAGAACTTCACAAGCCTTGTTAAAATCTCTCCCCCCTGCTGCCCTTTCTTACAAAGTGCTGCCAGCTGGCACACAGCCAGCACCAAGCCCAGCGCCACTGCTTACATGTTGATAACCCCCATGGCTAGAAAGCATTAGAGCCACCACTGGGAGAATAGCAGTTCTATCCAAAGGAAACCAAGATTTTGCCCTTTACTCGTAAACCAAAATGCTGTTTTTTAATCTCTTACAACTAAACTTTTAACAAACAGAACTGAACTATTTTTAGCATATAATAACTCTTTCAAAGATTACAACAATATTAATGGTCAAAGCAAGAAGTGTTCATAATGTGAATTTACGATATCCTTTATATACTATAAGCTATTCCAAAGGGAGTTATCTTCCCATTATTCAGAATAAAAACAATTGATGTAAATATCAAGATAATCAAGATCTTGCAATGTATTTTGAGAGCTGCACACTTAAAGGAGAAGTTTCTAAGCCTAAAATACAAAAAAAAAAAAAAAAAAAAAAAAAGAGTCAACAATCATCTCTTACCCCCAATACCAAGTCCATAATATATAAGCAAGATTATTTTCTGACTGGAAAACAAACAGAAAGCCCATTGTGAAATCCAGAAAAAGACACTATTTCTATCTGGCCAAATTCACAGGTAGAAGAAATGGATTTTTTGTAATTTGTTTTATGGTATTCTGTTTTTCTATTGCATAAAAAAAATCACCACTAGGAAGATGCATGGGCTATCCAATCACAGGTATTGCTTTAAAGTGGCACGTACAATAATATTGTCAATTCTGTGCATTTAGTTGAGGATGAATGCATGGTATCTAGAAGGAGTATAATGGAACTCTCTCTGAATAATTTGTTCCTCTTCCAGATCCCAACATTCAGATATCCAACATTTTGATTTTGCAATTCAGCTTGAATTTGCTTAAGGTTATGCACCTGTGGGAGGAGCGAAATTCAGGTGATTTGCTGACAAGTATTTTCAGGAGTGTGCTTCTTCCTGTTGAAGATTATTTATATAAATTCTTGTGAAGGCCTTAGATTCAAGTCATGCTTATCATGAAAACCACCTCTGTCAGTCACTGATGAAATACTGTAGCAAGATGGCAATGTAAGGCTTGTGAAATAGCTATGCTTGTTCCTCATAATTTATAGTAATTATCTTTATCTATTAATTGTGCACATGCCCTACTAAATTGACTGCTAAGTTTTATCTGTTCTGTATTTCTAAGTAAGTATTGTTGTATTTAGCACAGTTGAGATTTTGCATAAGCTCATAAATGCCTAGTGAGTTGCAGCTAAATTGGTCAAGTGCATGTTTGTCTTCAGTATGCATTGTTTTGGTCACACCTATGTATGACATCTCTCAGGGTGGTGGCAAATAGGCAGGCTAATATCAGCTGCAGAATCTGTCTTCATCTTGGACACATGAAGCCTGAAAACATTCCCAACTGAAGCTGTACCTTCAGTGTTCAAAGTATTAGCATATCAAGCTGTCTATTACAAATTGGGATGACACTCATGACAACGACAGCAAAGACATGGTGCTCTGAAATAATATTTCATTCAATCCTTCTGGTGAAGTTGTGATTCTTTTGACTATCTTACATATAGTACTGTCTTCAGTATTTCTGTATATCCCCCTGCTTTTCTTTACCTCCATTAGACAGTGTAAATATGCAGCTGTCCTATGAAAGAAATACTAAAGCCTCAGTTAAGAGTCTGATGAGCATTATTTCTGCTTCCTTCATCTTAAATCACGTATTAGAAGCCTGCAGGTTTCTGATGCATCATTTTCTTAAGCATTTTCTAATGCATTCTTATTCTAATGCACTGTTTTCTTACTTGTTCTAATGAAGACCTGCATGCACACAAAGCATCAACAAAAAGTCACTCAGTGAGTGTTAAAAACATGAATCATTCATGGTATGAACTTCTTCAATGATGTCTAATAAGGAAGGCAAAAGATAGATGCATACAACATGTCACTTTATATTTCACTTTCTGAATTCCAGTGGTCTAGGATATGCTAACATGTATGAGAACTATGGAAACAAATGGTGCCATGAATATTAAAGAATACAAGCAAGAAGTGAATCATTAATAACATACCACACCAACATTCCAGCACATAAAAATCAGTGAGTATTTTGAAGATCACAAAAAAAACTTTGATTAAAAACAGGATCAGTAAATTTAGTAGATATATTTTCTGACACATAACTTAGAGAAAACCTCCGCTTAAAACTTCAAATAGGTGGTTCATACATTATAGATATAATATAATATATAATATTGGCTGTTCCCCCTCCCCCATTTTGTATGTAGCCCCTTGCAACATACACATGCAAAATTCTTATTTGGTATCCTCTTAATATGGGAACTGTCAGTTTAAAGGATGGGAAAGGTTTAGAATAATAGTGCTGCTTAGGTAATTTATTTCAAGATATGCATTTGAAGTAATTTGTATGCTGAAAAACTCAACCTTACATTTGGTGTCCTAATGTAAGCACTGTAGAATAATTTCCCTTGTTTAGAAGAACTTACTGTTCAAAAGAAGGCCTTCACACAAATTTTCTATAGCACAGATTCTGTATGAATCATGGAAAAAAAATTAAAGTGTGGAGACATGGGACATCTTCCAAAATAACTACATGTATGGAATTTGTTGGTGATAACAAAAAATGAGTAGGTTCTTGTTGCTTCAGAGCAAATACATGGGTTTGTACAGTGCTTGACCAGTGTCTTTGGTTAAATGCAGATTGGACTCTGGAGTAACTACACCATGATTGAGATAAAGGCTTTCTAAATGAAAATTTGTGGAGAGATCTCCACTTTGATCCTAAGATCAACTTTAACTGCAAATCTAACTGAGGGGACATGGCTGAAAGCTAGATGACTTTAAAATGCTGCCTAGATAGCAATCAGTACTGCAAAACAAATAAGTTACCCATACACCTTTATCTGTGATGGAAAAAAAAAAGAAAATAGGTAAAAATGTCTTTTATCAAGATGACACAGACAATCAAGGTAGCAAGAACAAGACATTTTTCTTCTGAAGTCCATGCAAAATACATAATATTCAGCTGTGTTAAGAAGGCATATACTATGCATTAAACTTTCCTGTGTGGTCAAAAATTAAGATGGCAACATCAAAAGCTGGAAACACTGATCAAACTTAGAATACATTCAAAGACAGATATGGAGCAAAGAAAATGGTGGTAGAAGATAACAGGCTCCCCTCCCTCCAGGATCTATATTAATTGCTGGTTGACAAAGTAGGAATATATTGTGACTCAGATAAGCAAGTAATAATGAAGAAAACACAGCAAAGGATCCTAGATAGTAAGTGAAATAGAGCAGAGAGGAGAAATCAGGAATGAATAGTAATGGAATCAGTCACTAAGATGGGTGGAATGGTAAGTGTTAAGAGCTTTAGAATATAGAGGAATATAGATGGCATTTCTGAAACTCTGAAAGCAGAAAGGTGGGATTGTATGTGATCAGAACTCAGGTGGAAGCGCATTCAAAGTGCTTATACCATCCATCTGCAACAACAGGAGAATTATTCAGTATGCAGAAGTCCTTATCAGCTTTATACTTATACTTACACTGAAGTGAGATGAGGCAAGTAGGGGCAGATTTAAATTTCATGTCACATGTACAAAACAGCAATAACTTTTCTTGCCTTGATGGTGCCCTCATATTCAGGTGGAATTTCCTGTGCACACAGTTTCTGCCCATTGCCTCTTCTTCTACTGCTTGGCATCACTGAGAAGAGCCTGGAAACATCCTCTTGAGACCCTCCCTCCATATTCTCTTAGACTTTAATGAAGTCCACTCTCAGTTGTCTCTTCTCGAGGTGGAACAGGCCCAACTTCCTCAGCATTTACTCATAAGAGATATGCCCCAGCCCCCTAATCATCCTTGTAGACTCTGCTTTGTTTCATATTTCACTCTTATCATAAGCAAAATGTCTTCTTTACATAAACAGTCTATCTTCACATATTAGAAGTCTACAGTCATAGCTACTGCTGTGATGTACATCATTCATTTCTCCTGAGTATTCTACCCAGGAGATGCAACTTCAACTCTCCACTATGTTTCCCCATACATATTTCATTATAGAATACAAATTAATTTAAAATATGAAAAAGCATCTGTTTGTCTGCTTAGATTTAGCCCTGACTTTTACCAGAGGTATAGCAACACTCTGCTGATGCCATTATTAATTAGTCATCCTCTTCCTCTGCTCTAGTATGTGCATTTAGACCACATTTTCATCCTGTTCAGTCAACGGAGAGGAATTCCCATTTCAATCAAATCCAAGAAAACTTTCTAAAATAACAGGAAGAAAATTTTCTAAAAGAATAGAAAGAAAACTGAAAAGTTGTCATTACTAAAATATTCTAAATCACTGTTTTATCTTGGTCACTTGGGGAAGGACTTATGTCTATATGGAAAGTGTCTTGCCCTAGCAGAGAGCAGGAATTTTTGTTTAGTTCTCTAAATCTATGTGCCTGCAATAGCAACACCACTAAAACTGTGGTCTGCTTTAGGAAGGTCCCCTTAATGTTGTGAGTTTGAAAGGACCAGATCTCTATAACTTTGGATCATGTGTTTCCAAATA